>CATORJ010000308.1:17500-270450 GCA_951805005.1 Othius punctulatus
ATCTATTAATTGTCATGACAATACATAAATACACCCAGTAAAAAAACATCACGTTGTCATAAAACTAAAACTAGGTAATATTAAAAACCTACCTTTGTGTCGGGACTGCGCAGAAATATAAGGTTCCGCGATGCCTACGATCGTCATTAACCATGATGAACCACGTGATGCAGCAAGTTTGAAGGAAACCGATCCATAACGATTGCACTAAAAACAAGTAAAGATAACAGGATTAGTAACTTAAAAAAAAAATAACCACTGTTTATACTAGGTGTTTTATCTTGTGCATTCAACTACTGCACTTGAACGCAGCATGTGCAAACACCTTGTGTAAAGTTAAAATCGCACATATCATAAACACTTAATTCACATGCCTGCGTCAAACGCAGTAGAAGAAGGCACAATGCAATGTGGCATTAGCACACGGCGTTTGTTTCCTAGGTAATAGCATCAACAAGCTTCACGGAACTTCATCTTGTTGGTGCCGTAAGACCAGCCCTGTTACGGTATACAAATTACGTAAAAATTAGATTAGTATCGACACTAAGATGATAAGTATACCAGACAGGACCTAGATCTACTACAAAACGGGAAAACACATACATTATCAACACAAAGCTTGCGTTCAAAATCATCGCCGGTACCACATAACGGTCATTGTCTAGCACCTTCCGTACTACGTATGGCCCTTTAAATTTTGGTATAAGTTTCTTGTTAACACCCCCCGTACTATCCACGTTCTTGACCATGACAGTATCACCAATTCGATAAATCTTGCCAGAAACCCGTTTGGAATCATACCCCAACTTGTTCTGCATTTGGCACTTCTCGATTGATTCGGCTGCTTTAGCCCTAGTGGCCTCGAGGTCCGTTTCCTCATTTTGACTCGTTGACAGGTACATTTTCACCCTGTCACATACTTCTCCTACTTGTACCACTCCGAAAAGCAATTTGGATGGTATAGCCTCTATGCCTCGATGAAAAGTATTATTCAGTGCAAATTCTACTCTTCCCAGTTCTTCGCTCCAGCGATCTGGCGAACTCGCTAGCTTTGCCAGCATCGGAACAATTGACCTATTGCACCTTTCAACTTGGCCGTTTGCCCTAGGCGTATGTGTGGCTATCAGAACGTGACCGATGTCGTGACTATCGACAAATTCCTTGAATCATTTTGAGGTAAACGTTGAGGCCCTGTCTGAAATGATCCGAACAGGTCTACTATATGAGCAAAAATACTGAGTTAACCACGGTAATACTTCACTTGTCTGTGTGCCCTTACACTTAAACAATCGTATAAACTTCGTAAAAGCATCTACTACTACAAGAACATGCTTGTACCCTTCTCGCGTCTTTTCTAATGGCCCTAAGTGATCTATATGTACTGTTTGAAACGGCAAAGCGCCCTTTGGAATGGGGTGCAAGTACCCTTCATTCCTTCCAGACTTTGGGGAGAATGCAATGCACTTTAGGCAGTTCGAGATATGATCTCGAATCTTATCTTTCATCTTCGGGAACCAGTAAGTACGCAGAACATATTCCCTAACTTTGTCGAAACCTACATGACCCAGAGCATCATGGCTCGAATACAAGACATTTGTTTCCATTGAGGGTGGAACATAAAACAATGATTCCCCATCGCTATTCTTAGGTTTTCTGTATACTAGCCCATCGCGTAACTCGAAATGTTTCATCTCATTCTTTTGGCGTTCGTCTCTGATCTTTAAAATCTCTTAACTAACTAATCTTAATTAAATTAATCGGACTCCCTGAATCTATGAGTGACTCTAATGTGTACGTAACCTTTGATCCATGCTTATCTAAATGTTCGTAACACAATCGAGCAGGATATGCGCGTTGTTGTTACCTTACGTTGGTTGTTGAATCCGGCTGAATGACTAGTGGTTGTGGTTCCCTGCAATCCCTCGACATGTGGCCCATTCTTCCACACCTGTAGCAACTTCCTCGTGACCTCCTTGGCTTCGGACAAGCCACAGCACGATGTCCCTCGGAGTTGCAGTTGAAACACCTTGGTGTTGAATCTCCTGTTGCTCCTCTTGCTGCGCTGCCTGCTTGGCCTACCCCTGCCGTCGGTCCTAAAACCTTGCCTTTCCGCTGCCGTTAGGGAATTAACTGCGTCCGACAGCTCTATGGTCGTAGAAAGCCGCATCATCTTTGCTTGCGACTGCAATGTCGGGTTGTCCATTCCCTCGATTACGTAGGTACGTAGCCAGCTCCTGCTGGCTCAGACTGAGTTTATTGCCCAAAATATTTTTTTCTTGGTAAGAAGTGCAGAATTTTTCGGTTCTTTTCCATCGTCTGGCCTCAAACTTCCTCATGAGTGTAATAACGTCGTCCCTTACATGAAACATGCTCATAAGCGCGTCCTTCAGGTCCTCCAAGCCGAACTGTGCATGTTGCGGACACGAATGGTACCAGTTGTACGCATTTCCTTGTAACTTGCTGACCGCTAATAATCTCGTCCACCGACGTCACTCCCAATTGCTCACTAACTAAGTTCTGTTGATTCTCCATACCGAGATACATGCTTCCGCTTTCCTCCATCTTAAGGTTATGTGCTAACACGTGATCCCAAATTTTCGCTTCTCCTCGGGCGTGACTAGTTCATCCAGTCTTGATTCAATTTGATCCAATCCCTCTTCTGAGAACTGTGGGGGAAATAAAAGCAGGATGTCTCGATTCTATTCTTCTTTATTGGGCAACGCGCACGAAAATCACTACTCTTCTCCACGTCTAAAGGTACTCTCTCCTCCGTTGGTAATGTCGGTCGCTTCCTTACCGACCTCATACCAACACATAAAGTAAAAATTAAGAATTGCCTACTGTAACCATTTCGTTGAAGCAGTGATCTCTCAATTGCCTGAAAACCCTTCAATTACCATGAATAACGAAGGATTTTATATCTACAAGTGTCGAAATAAGCGTAAAAACAGAGCTTATGCAGGGATATTAATTGCACCAGATTTAAGTTGCATGCCTGTTTCTAGTATAACCAGTCATTAATAATAATAATAATAATAATAATAATCCGTACTACTCCTCCACCTATGGCGTAATTGGTTAGGTTAGGTTATTTGACATGATTTGACAGAGAATTCTGACCCAATTACATTTATTTTGCCATAGGCCCCTGAACTATTGCTAGTTATGCGGGCGTTAAGAGGAGAGGGGCATTATTATTATTGCCCATCTGCGCCTGCACGCGACTTATAGATGGTAGGAGGCACATTACCAACATTTATTGCAAGGAAATGGGAAAACTGCAGAAAAACCGAAAACCATTAAGTGTCAAGATATTGATTGGAGCGTGACACTTAATGACTCTGGTTAGTCTATATAGGGACATTTTCTTAGGTTACGTGACTGCGCACAGAAGTTGCTGCTTATAGATAGTCGCACCATTTTATTAAACTACCGAAACTGTGAACTCTAAAATATTCGAAATAATATTAAAAAACTTATTGGATATAATTCTAAAGATCATAATACATAATACATTTACATGTTATAGACGTTACATGCTGCATTTTGCTTGAAAAACTTTGCAAATGTGGGGATATTAATTGCACTAAAACAAGATTGTGAATTATGAATTATGAAAGTTGTATCGAAAAATTCGTATTTTGTATAATAAAAAAGTAGTACGCACGTGTACAGTACATGCAAATGCCCAAATGAACCCTCACGGTTGCAATGAACATACTTTCAGCCTCGTAGCCCCCGCAGTTCTCGAGATGTCCGCCCCCAAAATTAGGAATTAAAAAAAAGAAGCAAAATAGGGATGATAAAGTAGATATTTTGTATGGACGCTCCAATCTCGACGAGGCTGGTCTCATTCGATTCAGGGGACTATACTTTACTGAGTGATTGATAGCTTGGTATCAATAATTGATAGATTGGTAGCTGGATACAATAATAAAGTCATCTACCCAAACTAATATATACGTTGTATCATTAAAATATAAACATGGATTTGTATGGACGCTCCAATCTCGACGAGGTTGGTCTCATTCGATTCAGGGGACTATACTTTACTGAGTGATTGATAGCTTGGTATCAATAATTGATAGATTGGTAGCTTGATACAATAATAAAGTCATCTACCCAAACTAATATATACGTTGAATCATTAAAATATAAACATGGATCGACTTTAGATCTTTTAAAATTCAGTGCATTTAACAATTGATTCACCTTATTGTTCCAACATTTAGGGCTTTGCCTCAAGCCATATAAGGTTTTTATTACATTACATGTTACATTCTTCTTTACACACAAACCGTCAGGAGGGTAGAGATACACCGCACCGAGAAGTGTAAAAATTGAATTTTTATAGATTTTTGATTGGTTATTGATCAAAAGATTGATTTTGATGCGTCTTAAATTGAATTTTTATTGATTTTTGATTGGTTATTGATCAAAAGATTGATTTTGATGCGTCTAAAATTGAATTTTTATTGATTTTTGATTGGTTATTGATCAAAAAATTGACTTTGTTGCGTCTAAAATTGAATTTTTATTGATTTTTGATCGATTATTGATCAAAAGATTGATTTTGATGCGTCTTAAATTGAATTTTTATCGATTTTTTATCGATTATTGATCAAAAGATTGATTTTGATGCGTCTAAAATTGAATTTTTATTGATTTTTGATCGATTATCGATCAAAAGATTGATTTTGATGCGTCCAAAATTGAATTTTTATTGATTTTTGATCGATTATTGATCAAAAGATTGATTTTGATGCGTCTAAAAATGAATTTTTATTGATTTTTGATTGGTTATTGATCAAAATATTGATTTTGATGCGTCTAAAATTGAATTTTTATTGATTTTTGATGGATTATTGATTAAAAGATTGATTTTGATGCGTCTAAAATTGAATTTTTATTGATTTTTGATCGATTATTGATTAAAAGATTGATTTTGATGCGTCTAAAATTGAATTTTTATTGATTTTTGATTGGTTATTGATCAAAAGATTGATTTTGTTGCGTCTAAAATTGAATTTTTATTGATTTTTGATTGGTTATTGATCAAAAGATTGATTTTGTTGCGTCTAAAATTGAATTTTTATTGATTTTTTATCGATTATTGATCAAAAGATTGATTTTGATGCGTCTTAAATTGAATTTTTATTGATTTTTGATTGGTTATTGATCAAAAGATTGATTTTGATGCGTCTAAAATTGAATTTTTATTGATTTTTGATTGGTTATTGATCAAAAAATTGACTTTGTTGCGTCTAAAATTGAATTTTTATTGATTTTTGATCGATTATTGATCAAAAGATTGATTTTGATGCGTCTTAAATTGAATTTTTATTGATTGGTTATTGATCAAAAGATTGATTTTGATGCGTCTAAAATTGAATTTTTATTGACTTTATTGGTTATTGATCAAAAAATTGATTTGGTTGCGTCTAAAATTGAATTTTTATTGATTTTTGATTGGTTATTGATCAAAAAATTGATTTGGTTGCGTCTAAAATTGAATTTTTATTGATTTTTGATCGATTATTGATCAAAAGATTGATTTTGATGCGTCTAAAATTGAATTTTTATTGATTTTTGATTGGTTATTGATCAAAAGATTGATTTTGTTGCGTCTAAAATTGAATTTTTATTGATTTTTGATCGATTATTGATCAAAAGATTGATTTTGATGCGTCTAAAATTGAATTTTTATTGATTTTTGATTGGTTATTGATCAAAAGATTGATTTTGTTGCGTCTAAAATTGAATTTTTATTGATTTTTGATTGGTTATTGACCAAAAGATTGATTTTGATGCGTCTAAAATTGAATTTTTATTGATTTTTGATTGGTTATTGATCAAAAAATTGATTTGGTTGCGTCTAAAATTGAATTTTTATTGATTTTTGATTGGTTATTGATCAAAAAATTGATTTTGTTGCGTCTAAAATTGAATTTTTATTGATTTTTGATTGGTTATTGATCAAAAAATTGATTTGGTTGCGTCTAAAATTGAATTTTTATTGATTTTTGATCGATTATTGATCAAATTATTGATTTTGATGCGTCTAAAATTGAATTTTTATTGATTTTTGATTGGTTATTGATCAAAAGATTGATTTTGTTGCGTCTAAAATTGAATTTTTATTGATTTTTGATTGGTTATTGATCAAAAGATTGATTTTGTTGCGTCTAAAATTGAATTTTTATTGATTTTTGATCGATTATTGATCAAAAGATTGATTTTGATGCGTCTTAAATTGAATTTTTATTGATTTTTGATTGGTTATTGATCAAAAGATTGATTTTGATGCGTCTAAAATTGAATTTTTATTGATTTTTGATTGGTTATTGATCAAAAAATTGATTTGGTTGCGTCTAAAATTGAATTTTTATTGATTTTTGATTGGTTATTGATCAAAAAATTGATTTTGGTTGCGTCTAAAATTGAATTTTTATTGATTTTTGATTGGTTATTGATCAAAAAATTGATTTTGTTGCGTCTAAAATTGAATTTTTATTGATTTTTGATCGATTATTGATCAAAAGATGGATTTTGATGCGTCTAAAATTGAATTTTTATTGATTTTTGATTGGTTATTGATCAAAAGATTGATTTTCATGCGTCTAAAATTGAATTTTTATTGATTTTTGATCGATTATCGATCAAAAGATTGATTTTCATGCGTCTAAAATTGAATTTTTATTGATTTTTGATCGATTATCGATCAAAAGATTGATTTTGATGCGTCTAAAATAATTTTTATTGATTTTTGATTGGTTATTGATCAAAAGATTGATTTTGTTGCGTCTAAAATTGAATTTTTATTGATTTTTGATCGATTATTGATCAAAAGATTGATTTTGATGCGTCTAAAATTGAATTTTTATTGATTTTTGATTGGTTATTGATCAAAAGATTGATTTTGTTGCGTCTAAAATTGAATTTTTATTGATTTTTGATCGATTATTGATCAAAAGATTGATTTTGATGCGTCTAAAATTGAATTTTTATTGATTTTTGATTGGTTATTGATCAAAAGATTGATTTTCATGCGTCTAAAATTGAATTTTTATTGATTTTTGATCGATTATCGATCAAAAGATTGATTTTCATGCGTCTAAAATTGAATTTTTATTGATTTTTGATCGATTATCGATCAAAAGATTGATTTTGATGCGTCTAAAATTGAATTTTTATTGATTTTTGATTGGTTATTGATCAAAAGATTGATTTTGTTGCGTCTAAAATTGAATTTTTATTGATTTTTGATCGATTATTGATCAAAAGATTGATTTTGATGCGTCTAAAATTGAATTTTTATTGATTTTTGATTGGTTATTGATCAAAAGATTGATTTTGTTGCGTCTAAAATTGAATTTTTATTGATTTTTGATCGATTATTGATCAAAAGATTGATTTAGATGCGTCTAAAATTGAATTTTTATTGATTTTTGATTGGTTATTGATCAAAAGATTGATTTTGTTGCGTCTAAAATTGAATTTTTATTGATTTTTGATAGGTTATTGATCAAAATATTGATTTTGTTGCGTCTAAAATTGAATTTTTATTGATTTTTGATCGATTATTGATAAAAATATTGATTTTTAACCGTCTAAAATTGAATTTTTATTGATTTATGATTGGGTATTGATCAAAAGATTGATTTTGATGCGTCTAAAATTGAATTTTTATTGATTTTTGATTGGTTATTGATCAAAAGATTGATTTTGAAGCGTCTAAAATTGAATTTTTATTGATTTTTGATTGGTTATTGATCAAAAGATTGATTTTGTTGCGTCTAAAATTGAATTTTTATTGATTTTTGATCGATTATTGATCAAAATATTGATTTTGAACCGTCTAAAATTGAATTTTTATTGATTTATGATTGGTTATTGATCTAAAGATTGATTTTGATGCGTCTAAAATTGAATTTTTATTGATTTTTGATTGGTTATTGATCAAAAGATTGATTTTGATGCGTCCAAAATTGAATTTTTATTGATTTTTGATTGGTTATTGATCAAAAGATTGATTTTGATGCGTCTAAAATTGAATTTTTATTGATTTTTGATCGATTATCGATCAAAAGATTGATTTTGATGCGTCCAAAATTGAATTTTTATTGATTTGTGATTGGTTATTGATCAAAAGATTGATTTTGATGCGTCTAAAATTGAATTTTTATTGATTTTTGATCGATTATCGATCAAAAGATTGATTTTGATGCGTCCAAAATTGAATTTTTATTGATTTTTGATTGGTTATTGATCAAAAGATTGATTTTGATGCGTCTAAAATTAAATTTTTATTGATTTTTGATTGGTTATTGATCAAAAGATTGATTTTGAAGCGTCTAAAATTGAATTTTTATTGATTTTTGATTGGTTATTGATCAAAAGATTGATTTTGTTGCGTCTAAAATTGAATTTTTATTGATTTTTGATCGATTATTGATCAAAATATTGATTTTGAACCGTCTAAAATTGAATTTTTATTGATTTATGATTGGTTATTGATCTAAAGATTGATTTTGATGCGTCTAAAATTGAATTTTTATTGATTTTTGATTGGTTATTGATCAAAAGATTGATTTTGATGCGTCTAAAATTGAATTTTATTGATTTTTGATCGATTATCAATCAAAAGATTGATTTTGATGCGTCCAAAATTGAATTTTTATTGATTTTTTATCGATTATTGATCAAAAGATTGATTTTGATGCGTCTAAAATTGAATTTTTATTGATTTTTGATTGGTTATTGATCAAAAGATTGATTTTGATGCGTCTAAAATTGAATTTTTATTGATTTTTGATCGATTATTGATTAAAAGATTGATTTTGATGCGTCTAAAATTGAATTTTTATTTATTTTTGATTGGTTATTGATCAAAAGATTGATTTTGATGCGTCCAAAATTGAATTTTTATTGATTTTTTATCGATTATTGATCAAAAGATTGATTTTGATGCGTCTAAAATTGAATTTTTATTGATTTTTGATCGATTATCGATCAAAAGATTGATTTTGATGCGTCCAAAATTGAATTTTTATTGATTTTTGATCGATTATTGATCAAAAGATTGATTTTGATGCGTCTAAAATTGAATTTTTATTGATTTTTGATCGATTATTGATTAAAAGATTGATTTTGATGCGTCTAAAATTGAATTTTTATTGATTTTTGATTGGTTATTGATCAAAAGATTGATTTTGATGCGTCTAAAATTGAATTTTTATTGATTTTTGATCGATTATCGATCAAAAGATTGATTTTGATGCTTCCAAAATTGAATTTTTATTGATTTTTTATCGATTATTGATCAAAAGATTGATTTTGATGCGTCTTAAATTGAATTTTTATTGATTTTTGATTGGTTATTGATCAAAAGATTGATTTTGATGCGTCTAAAATTGAATTTTTATTGATTTTTGATTGGTTATTGATCAAAAAATTGACTTTGTTGCGTCTAAAATTGAATTTTTATTGATTTTTGATCGATTATTGATCAAAAGATTGATTTTGATGCGTCTTAAATTGAGTTTTTATTGATTTTTGATTGGTTATTGATCAAAAGATTGATTTTGATGCGTCTAAAATTGAATTTTTATTGATTTTTGATTGGTTATTGATCAAAAAATTGATTTGGTTGCGTTTAAAATTGAATTTTTATTGATTTTTGATTGGTTATTGATCAAAAAATTGATTTGGTTGCGTCTAAAATTGAATTTTTATTGATTTTTGATCGATTATTGATCAAAAGATTGATTTTGATGCGTCTAAAATTGAATTTTTATTGATTTTTGATCGATTATTGATTAAAAGATTGATTTTGATGCGTCTAAAATTGAATTTTTATTGATTTCTGATTGGTTATTGATCAAAAGATTGATTTTGATGCGTCTAAAATTGAATTTTTATTGATTTTTGATCGATTATCGATCAAAAGATTGATTTTGATGCGTCCAAAATTGAATTTTTATTGATTTTTGATCGATTATTGATCAAAAGATTGATTTTGATGCGTCTAAAATTGAATTTTTATTGATTTTTGATTGGTTATTGATCAAAAGATTGATTTTGATGCGTCTAAAATTGAATTTTTATTGATTTTTGATCGATTATTGATAAAAAGATTGATTTTGATGCGTCTAAAATTGAATTTTTATTGATTTTTGATCGATTATTGATTAAAAGATTGATTTTGTTGCGTCTAAAACTGAATTTTTATTGATTTTTGATTGATTATTGATTCAAAGATTGATTTTGATGCGTCTAAAATTGAATTTTTATTGATTTTTGATCGATTATTGATTAAAAGATTGATTTTGATGCGTCTAAAATTGAATTTTTATTGATTTTTGATTGGTTATTGATCAAAAGATTGATTTTGATGCGTCTAAAATTGAATTTTTATTGATTTTTGATCGATTATCGATCAAAAGATTGATTTTGATGCGTCCAAAATTGAATTTTTATTGATTTTTTATCGATTATTGATCAAAAGATTGATTTTGATGCGTCTAAAATCGAATTTTTATTGATTTTTGATTGGTTATTGATCAAAAGATTGATTTTGTTGCGTCTAAAATTGAATTTTTATTGATTTTTGATCGATTATCGATCAAAAGATTGATTTTGATGCGTCTAAAATTGAATTTTTATTGATTTTTGATTGGTTATTGATCAAAAGATTGATTTTCATGCGTCTAAAATTGTATTTTTATTGATTTTTGATCGATTATCGATCAAAAGATTGATTTTCATGCGTCTAAAATTGAATTTTTATTGATTTTTGATCGATTATTGATCAAAAGATTGATTTTGATGCGTCTAAAATTGAATTTTTATTGATTTTTGATTGGTTATTGATCAAAAGATTGATTTTCATGCGTCTAAAATTGAATTTTTATTGATTTTTGATCGATAATTGATCAAAATATTGATTTTGAACCGTCTAAAATTGAATTTTTATTGATTTATGATTGGCTATTGATCAAAAGATTGATTTTGATGCGTCTAAAATTGAATTTTTATTGATTTTTGATTGGTTATTGATCAAAAAATTGACTTTGTTGCGTCTAAAATTGAATTTTTATTGATTTTTGATCGATTATTGATCAAAAGATTGATTTTGATGCGTCTTAAATTGAATTTTTATTGATTTTTGATTGGTTATTGATCAAAAGATTGATTTTGATGCGTCTAAAATTGAATTTTTATTGATTTTTGATTGGTTATTGATCAAAAAATTGATTTGGTTGCGTCTAAAATTGAATTTTTATTGATTTTTGATTGGTTATTGATCAAAAAATTGATTTTGTTGCGTCTAAAATTGAATTTTTATTGATTTTTGATTGGTTATTGATCAAAAGATTGATTTTGTTGCGTCTAAAATTGAATTTTTATTGATTTTTGATCGATTATTGATCAAAAGATTGATTTTGTTGCGTCTAAAATTGAATTTTTATTGATTTTTGATTGGTTATTGATCAAAATATTGATTTTGTTGCGTCTAAAATTGAATTTTTATTGATTTTTGATCGATTATTGATAAAAATATTGATTTTGAACCGTCTAAAATTGAATTTTTATTGATTTATGATTGGTTATTGATCAAAAGATTGATTTTGATGCGTCTAAAATTGAATTTTTATTGATTTTTGATTGGTTATTGATCAAAAGATTGATTTTGATGCGTCTAAAATTGAATTTTTATTGATTTTTGATCGATTATCGATCAAAAGATTGATTTTGATGCGTCCAAAATTGAATTTTTATTGATTTTTTATCGATTATTGATCAAAAGATTGATTTTGATGCGTCTAAAATTGAATTTTTATTGATTTTTGATTGGTTATTGATCAAAAGATTGATTTTGATGCGTCTAAAATTGAATTTTTATTGATTTTTGATCGATTATTGATTAAAAGATTGATTTTGATGCGTCTAAAATTGAATTTTTATTGATTTTTGATTGGTTATTGATCAAAAGATTGATTTTGATGCGTCCAAAATTGAATTTTTATCGATTTTTTATCGATTATTGATCAAAAGATTGATTTTGATGCGTCTAAAATTGAATTTTTATTGATTTTTGATCGATTATCGATCAAAAGATTGATTTTGATGCGTCCAAAATTGAATTTTTATTGATTTTTGATCGATTATTGATCAAAAGATTGATTTTGATGCGTCTAAAAATGAATTTTTATTGATTTTTGATTGGTTATTGATCAAAATATTGATTTTGATGCGTCTAAAATTGAATTTTTATTGATTTTTGATGGATTATTGATTAAAAGATTGATTTTGATGCGTCTAAAATTGAATTTTTATTGATTTTTGATCGATTATTGATTAAAAGATTGATTTTGATGCGTCTAAAATTGAATTTTTATTGATTTTTGATTGGTTATTGATCAAAAGATTGATTTTGTTGCGTCTAAAATTGAATTTTTATTGATTTTTGATTGGTTATTGATCAAAAGATTGATTTTGTTGCGTCTAAAATTGAATTTTTATTGATTTTTGATTGGTTATTGATCAAAAGATTGATTTTGATGCGTCTAAAATTGAATTTTTATTGATTTTTGATTGGTTATTGATCAAAAAATTGACTTTGTTGCGTCTAAAATTGAATTTTTATTGATTTTTGATCGATTATTGATCAAAAGATTGATTTTGATGCGTCTTAAATTGAATTTTTATTGATTGGTTATTGATCAAAAGATTGATTTTGATGCGTCTAAAATTGAATTTTTATTGATTTTTTATCGATTATTGATCAAAAGATTGATTTTGATGCGTCTAAAATTGAATTTTTATTGATTTTTGATCGATTATCGATCAAAAGATTGATTTTGATGCGTCCAAAATTGAATTTTTATTGATTTTTGATCGATTATTGATCAAAAGATTGATTTTGATGCGTCTAAAATTGAATTTTTATTGATTTTTGATCGATTATTGATTAAAAGATTGATTTTGATGCGTCTAAAATTGAATTTTTATTGATTTTTGATTGGTTATTGATCAAAAGATTGATTTTGATGCGTCTAAAATTGAATTTTTATTGATTTTTGATCGATTATCGATCAAAAGATTGATTTTGATGCTTCCAAAATTGAATTTTTATTGATTTTTTATCGATTATTGATCAAAAGATTGATTTTGATGCGTCTTAAATTGAATTTTTATTGATTTTTGATTGGTTATTGATCAAAAGATTGATTTTGATGCGTCTAAAATTGAATTTTTATTGATTTTTGATTGGTTATTGATCAAAAAATTGACTTTGTTGCGTCTAAAATTGAATTTTTATTGATTTTTGATCGATTATTGATCAAAAGATTGATTTTGATGCGTCTTAAATTGAGTTTTTATTGATTTTTGATTGGTTATTGATCAAAAGATTGATTTTGATGCGTCTAAAATTGAATTTTTATTGATTTTTGATTGGTTATTGATCAAAAAATTGATTTGGTTGCGTTTAAAATTGAATTTTTATTGATTTTTGATTGGTTATTGATCAAAAAATTGATTTGGTTGCGTCTAAAATTGAATTTTTATTGATTTTTGATCGATTATTGATCAAAAGATTGATTTTGATGCGTCTAAAATTGAATTTTTATTGATTTTTGATCGATTATTGATTAAAAGATTGATTTTGATGCGTCTAAAATTGAATTTTTATTGATTTCTGATTGGTTATTGATCAAAAGATTGATTTTGATGCGTCTAAAATTGAATTTTTATTGATTTTTGATCGATTATCGATCAAAAGATTGATTTTGATGCGTCCAAAATTGAATTTTTATTGATTTTTGATCGATTATTGATCAAAAGATTGATTTTGATGCGTCTAAAATTGAATTTTTATTGATTTTTGATTGGTTATTGATCAAAAGATTGATTTTGATGCGTCTAAAATTGAATTTTTATTGATTTTTGATCGATTATTGATAAAAAGATTGATTTTGATGCGTCTAAAATTGAATTTTTATTGATTTTTGATCGATTATTGATTAAAAGATTGATTTTGTTGCGTCTAAAACTGAATTTTTATTGATTTTTGATTGATTATTGATTCAAAGATTGATTTTGATGCGTCTAAAATTGAATTTTTATTGATTTTTGATCGATTATTGATTAAAAGATTGATTTTGATGCGTCTAAAATTGAATTTTTATTGATTTTTGATTGGTTATTGATCAAAAGATTGATTTTGATGCGTCTAAAATTGAATTTTTATTGATTTTTGATCGATTATCGATCAAAAGATTGATTTTGATGCGTCCAAAATTGAATTTTTATTGATTTTTTATCGATTATTGATCAAAAGATTGATTTTGATGCGTCTAAAATCGAATTTTTATTGATTTTTGATTGGTTATTGATCAAAAGATTGATTTTGTTGCGTCTAAAATTGAATTTTTATTGATTTTTGATCGATTATCGATCAAAAGATTGATTTTGATGCGTCTAAAATTGAATTTTTATTGATTTTTGATTGGTTATTGATCAAAAGATTGATTTTCATGCGTCTAAAATTGTATTTTTATTGATTTTTGATCGATTATCGATCAAAAGATTGATTTTCATGCGTCTAAAATTGAATTTTTATTGATTTTTGATCGATTATTGATCAAAAGATTGATTTTGATGCGTCTAAAATTGAATTTTTATTGATTTTTGATTGGTTATTGATCAAAAGATTGATTTTCATGCGTCTAAAATTGAATTTTTATTGATTTTTGATCGATAATTGATCAAAATATTGATTTTGAACCGTCTAAAATTGAATTTTTATTGATTTATGATTGGCTATTGATCAAAAGATTGATTTTGATGCGTCTAAAATTGAATTTTTATTGATTTTTGATTGGTTATTGATCAAAAAATTGACTTTGTTGCGTCTAAAATTGAATTTTTATTGATTTTTGATCGATTATTGATCAAAAGATTGATTTTGATGCGTCTTAAATTGAATTTTTATTGATTTTTGATTGGTTATTGATCAAAAGATTGATTTTGATGCGTCTAAAATTGAATTTTTATTGATTTTTGATTGGTTATTGATCAAAAAATTGATTTGGTTGCGTCTAAAATTGAATTTTTATTGATTTTTGATTGGTTATTGATCAAAAAATTGATTTTGTTGCGTCTAAAATTGAATTTTTATTGATTTTTGATTGGTTATTGATCAAAAGATTGATTTTGTTGCGTCTAAAATTGAATTTTTATTGATTTTTGATCGATTATTGATCAAAAGATTGATTTTGTTGCGTCTAAAATTGAATTTTTATTGATTTTTGATTGGTTATTGATCAAAATATTGATTTTGTTGCGTCTAAAATTGAATTTTTATTGATTTTTGATCGATTATTGATAAAAATATTGATTTTGAACCGTCTAAAATTGAATTTTTATTGATTTATGATTGGTTATTGATCAAAAGATTGATTTTGATGCGTCTAAAATTGAATTTTTATTGATTTTTGATTGGTTATTGATCAAAAGATTGATTTTGATGCGTCTAAAATTGAATTTTTATTGATTTTTGATCGATTATCGATCAAAAGATTGATTTTGATGCGTCCAAAATTGAATTTTTATTGATTTTTTATCGATTATTGATCAAAAGATTGATTTTGATGCGTCTAAAATTGAATTTTTATTGATTTTTGATTGGTTATTGATCAAAAGATTGATTTTGATGCGTCTAAAATTGAATTTTTATTGATTTTTGATCGATTATTGATTAAAAGATTGATTTTGATGCGTCTAAAATTGAATTTTTATTGATTTTTGATTGGTTATTGATCAAAAGATTGATTTTGATGCGTCCAAAATTGAATTTTTATCGATTTTTTATCGATTATTGATCAAAAGATTGATTTTGATGCGTCTAAAATTGAATTTTTATTGATTTTTGATCGATTATCGATCAAAAGATTGATTTTGATGCGTCCAAAATTGAATTTTTATTGATTTTTGATCGATTATTGATCAAAAGATTGATTTTGATGCGTCTAAAAATGAATTTTTATTGATTTTTGATTGGTTATTGATCAAAATATTGATTTTGATGCGTCTAAAATTGAATTTTTATTGATTTTTGATGGATTATTGATTAAAAGATTGATTTTGATGCGTCTAAAATTGAATTTTTATTGATTTTTGATCGATTATTGATTAAAAGATTGATTTTGATGCGTCTAAAATTGAATTTTTATTGATTTTTGATTGGTTATTGATCAAAAGATTGATTTTGTTGCGTCTAAAATTGAATTTTTATTGATTTATGATTGGTTATTGATCAAAAGATTGATTTTGTTGCGTCTAAAATTGAATTTTTATTGATTTTTGATTGGTTATTGATCAAAAGATTGATTTTGATGCGCCTAAAATTGAATTTTTATTGATTTTTGATTGGTTATTGATCAAAAAATTGACTTTGTTGCGTCTAAAATTGAATTTTTATTGATTTTTGATCGATTATTGATCAAAAGATTGATTTTGATGCGTCTTAAATTGAATTTTTATTGATTGGTTATTGATCAAAAGATTGATTTTGATGCGTCTAAAATTGAATTTTTATTGACTTTATTGGTTATTGATCAAAAAATTGATTTGGTTGCGTCTAAAATTGAATTTTTATTGATTTTTGATTGGTTATTGATCAAAAAATTGTTTTGGTTGCGTCTAAAATTGAATTTTTATTGATTTTTGATCGATTATTGATCAAAAGATTGATTTTGATGCGTCTAAAATTGAATTTTTATTGATTTTTGATTGGTTATTGATCAAAAGATTGATTTTGTTGCGTCTAAAATTGAATTTTTATTGATTTTTGATCGATTATTGATCAAAAGATTGATTTTGATGCGTCTAAAATTGAATTTTTATTGATTTTTGATTGGTTATTGATCAAAAGATTGATTTTGTTGCGTCTAAAATTGAATTTTTATTGATTTTTGATTGGTTATTGACCAAAAGATTGATTTTGATGCGTCTAAAATTGAATTTTTATTGATTTTTGATTGGTTATTGATCAAAAAATTGATTTGGTTGCGTCTAAAATTGAATTTTTATTGATTTTTGATTGGTTATTGATCAAAAAATTGATTTTGTTGCGTCTAAAATTGAATTTTTATTGATTTTTGATTGGTTATTGATCAAAAAATTGATTTGGTTGCGTCTAAAATTGAATTTTTATTGATTTTTGATCGATTATTGATCAAATTATTGATTTTGATGCGTCTAAAATTGAATTTTTATTGATTTTTGATTGGTTATTGATCAAAAGATTGATTTTGTTGCGTCTAAAATTGAATTTTTATTGATTTTTGATTGGTTATTGATCAAAAAATTGATTTGGTTGCGTCTAAAATTGAATTTTTATTGATTTTTGATTGGTTATTGATCAAAAAATTGATTTTGGTTGCGTCTAAAATTGAATTTTTATTGATTTTTGATTGGTTATTGATCAAAAAATTGATTTTGTTGCGTCTAAAATTGAATTTTTATTGATTTTTGATCGATTATTGATCAAAAGATGGATTTTGATGCGTCTAAAATTGAATTTTTATTGATTTTTGATTGGTTATTGATCAAAAGATTGATTTTCATGCGTCTAAAATTGAAACATCAAAAGATGCTATTTGTGTGTTTTCTTTTGTTGTTTTTTGTTGAAATTTTGTATATTATGTAGCGTTATTTGCTAATAAATATTCTTTATTATTTATTATTATTATTATTTTGTTGCGTCTAAAATTGAATTTTTATTGATTTTTGATCGATTATTGATCAAAAGATTGATTTTGATGCGTCTAAAATTGAATTTTTATTGATTTTTGATTGGTTATTGATCAAAAGATTGATTTTGTTGCGTCTAAAATTGAATTTTTATTGATTTTTGATCGATTATTGATCAAAAGATTGATTTAGATGCGTCTAAAATTGAATTTTTATTGATTTTTGATTGGTTATTGATCAAAAGATTGATTTTGTTGCGTCTAAAATTGAATTTTTATTGATTTTTGATTGGTTATTGATCAAAATATTGATTTTGTTGCGTCTAAAATTGAATTTTTATTGATTTTTGATCGATTATTGATAAAAATATTGATTTTGAACCGTCTAAAATTGAATTTTTCTTGATTTATGATTGGTTATTGATCAAAAGATTGATTTTGATGCGTCTAAAATTGAATTTTTATTGATTTTTGATTGGTTATTGATCAAAAGATTGATTTTGAAGCGTCTAAAATTGAATTTTTATTGATTTTTGATTGGTTATTGATCAAAAGATTGATTTTGTTGCGTCTAAAATTGAATTTTTATTGATTTTTGATCGATTATTGATCAAAATATTGATTTTGAACCGTCTAAAATTGAATTTTTATTGATTTATGATTGGTTATTGATCTAAAGATTGATTTTGATGCGTCTAAAATTGAATTTTTATTGATTTTTGATTGGTTATTGATCAAAAGATTGATTTTGATGCGTCTAAAATTGAATTTTATTGATTTTTGATCGATTATCAATCAAAAGATTGATTTTGATGCGTCCAAAATTGAATTTTTATTGATTTTTTATCGATTATTGATCAAAAGATTGATTTTGATGCGTCTAAAATTGAATTTTTATTGATTTTTGATTGGTTATTGATCAAAAGATTGATTTTGATGCGTCTAAAATTGAATTTTTATTGATTTTTGATCGATTATTGATTAAAAGATTGATTTTGATGCGTCTAAAATTGAATTTTTATTGATTTTTGATTGGTTATTGATCAAAAGATTGATTTTGATGCGTCCAAAATTGAATTTTTATTGATTTTTTATCGATTATTGATCAAAAGATTGATTTTGATGCGTCTAAAATTGAATTTTTATTGATTTTTGATCGATTATCGATCAAAAGATTGATTTTGATGCGTCCAAAATTGAATTTTTATTGATTTTTGATCGATTATTGATCAAAAGATTGATTTTGATGCGTCTAAAATTGAATTTTTATTGATTTTTGATCGATTATTGATTAAAAGATTGATTTTGATGCGTCTAAAATTGAATTTTTATTGATTTTTGATTGGTTATTGATCAAAAGATTGATTTTGATGCGTCTAAAATTGAATTTTTATTGATTTTTGATCGATTATCGATCAAAAGATTGATTTTGATGCTTCCAAAATTGAATTTTTATTGATTTTTTATCGATTATTGATCAAAAGATTGATTTTGATGCGTCTTAAATTGAATTTTTATTGATTTTTGATTGGTTATTGATCAAAAGATTGATTTTGATGCGTCTAAAATTGAATTTTTATTGATTTTTGATTGGTTATTGATCAAAAAATTGACTTTGTTGCGTCTAAAATTGAATTTTTATTGATTTTTGATCGATTATTGATCAAAAGATTGATTTTGATGCGTCTTAAATTGAATTTTTATTGATTTTTGATTGGTTATTGATCAAAAGATTGATTTTGATGCGTCTAAAATTGAATTTTTATTGATTTTTGATTGGTTATTGATCAAAAAATTGATTTGGTTGCGTTTAAAATTGAATTTTTATTGATTTTTGATTGGTTATTGATCAAAAAATTGATTTGGTTGCGTCTAAAATTGAATTTTTATTGATTTTTGATCGATTATTGATCAAAAGATTGATTTTGATGCGTCTAAAATTGAATTTTTATTGATTTTTGATCGATTATTGATTAAAAGATTGATTTTGATGCGTCTAAAATTGAATTTTTATTGATTTCTGATTGGTTATTGATCAAAAGATTGATTTTGATGCGTCTAAAATTGAATTTTTATTGATTTTTGATCGATTATCGATCAAAAGATTGATTTTGATGCGTCCAAAATTGAATTTTTATTGATTTTTGATCGATTATTGATCAAAAGATTGATTTTGATGCGTCTAAAATTGAATTTTTATTGATTTTTGATTGGTTATTGATCAAAAGATTGATTTTGATGCGTCTAAAATTGAATTTTTATTGATTTTTGATCGATTATTAATAAAAAGATTGATTTTGATGCGTCTAAAATTGAATTTTTATTGATTTTTGATCGATTATTGATTAAAAGATTGATTTTGTTGCGTCTAAAACTGAATTTTTATTGATTTTTGATTGATTATTGATTCAAAGATTGATTTTGATGCGTCTAAAATTGAATTTTTATTGATTTTTGATCGATTATTGATTAAAAGATTGATTTTGATGCGTCTAAAATTGAATTTTTATTGATTTTTGATCGATTATTGATCAAAAGATTGATTTTGATGCGTCTAAAATTGAATTTTTATTGATTTTTGATCGATTATTGATTAAAAGATTGATTTTGATGCGTCTAAAATTGAATTTTTATTGATTTTTGATTGGTTATTGATCAAAAGATTGATTTTGATGCGTCTAAAATTGAATTTTTATTGATTTTTGATCGATTATTGATTAAAAGATTGATTTTGATGCGTCTAAAATTGAATTTTTATTGATTTTTGATCGATTATCGATCAAAAGATTGATTTTGATGCGTCCAAAATTGAATTTTTATTGATTTTTTATCGATTATTGATCAAAAGATTGATTTTGATGCGTCTAAATTCGAATTTTTATTGATTTTTGATTGGTTATTGATCAAAAGATTGATTTTGTTGCGTCTAAAATTGAATTTTTATTGATTTTTGATCGATTATCGATCAAAAGATTGATTTTGATGCGTCTAAAATTGAATTTTTATTGATTTTTGATTGGTTATTGATCAAAAGATTGATTTTCATGCGTCTAAAATTGTATTTTTATTGATTTTTGATCGATTATCGATCAAAAGATTGATTTTCATGCGTCTAAAATTGAATTTTTATTGATTTTTGATCGATTATTGATCAAAAGATTGATTTTGATGCGTCTAAAATTGAATTTTTATTGATTTTTGATTGGTTATTGATCAAAAGATTGATTTTCATGCGTCTAAAATTGAATTTTTATTGATTTTTGATCGATTATTGATCAAAATATTGATTTTGAACCGTCTAAAATTGAATTTTTATTGATTTATGATTGGCTATTGATCAAAAGATTGATTTTGATGCGTCTAAAATTGAATTTTTATTGATTTATGATTGGTTATTGATCAAAAGATTGATTTTGATGCGTCTAAAATTGAATTTTTATTGATTTTTGATCGATTATCGATCAAAAGATTGATTTTCATGCGTCTAAAATTGAATTTTTATTGATTTTTGATCGATTATCGATCAAAAGATTGATTTTGATGCGTCTAAAATTGAATTTTTATTGATTTTTGATTGGTTATTGATCAAAAGATTGATTTTGTTGCGTCTAAAATTGAATTTTTATCGATTTTTGATCGATTATTGATCAAAAGATTGATTTTGATGCGTCTAAAATTGAATTTTTATCGATTTTTGATTGGTTATTGATCAAAAGATTGATTTTCATGCGTCTAAAATTGAATTTTTATTGATTTTTGATCGATTATCGATCAAAAGATTGATTTTCATGCGTCTAAAATTGAATTTTTATTGATTTTTGATCGATTATCGATCAAAAGATTGATTTTGATGCGTCTAAAATTGAATTTTTATTAATTTTTGATTGGTTATTGATCAAAAGATTGATTTTGTTGCGTCTAAAATTGATTTTTTATTGATTTTTGATCGATTATTGATCAAAAGATTGATTTTGATGCGTCTTAAATTGAATTTTTATTGATTTTTGATTGGTTATTGATCAAAAGATTGATTTTGATGCGTCTAAAATTGAATTTTTATTGATTTTTGATTGGTTATTGATCAAAAAATTGATTTGGTTGCGTCTAAAATTGAATTTTTATTGATTTTTGATCGATTATTGATAAAGATATTGATTTTGAACCGTCTAAAATTGAATTTTTATTGATTTATGATTGGTTATTGATCAAAAGATTGATTTTGATGCGTCTAAAATTGAATTTTTATTGATTTTTGATTGGTTATTGATCAAAAGATTGATTTTGAAGCGTCTAAAATTGAATTTTTATTGATTTTTGATTGGTTATTGATCAAAAGATTGATTTTGTTGCGTCTAAAATTGAATTTTTATTGATTTTTGATCGATTATTGATCAAAAGATTGATTTTGATGCGTCTTAAATTGAATTTTTATTGATTTTTGATTGGTTATTGATCAAAAGATTGATTTTGATGCGTCTAAAATTGAATTTTTATTGATTTTTGATTGGTTATTGATCAAAAAATTGATTTGGTCTCGTCTAAAATTGAATTTTTATTGATTTTTGATTGGTTATTGATCAAAAAATTGATTTTGGTTGCGTCTAAAATTGAATTTTTATTGATTTTTGATTGGTTATTGATCAAAAAATTGATTTTGTTGCGTCTAAAATTGAATTTTTATTGATTTTTGATCGATTATTGATCAAAAGATGGATTTTGATGCGTCTAAAATTGAATTTTTATTGATTTTTGATTGGTTATTGATCAAAAGATTGATTTTCATGCGTCTAAAATTGAAACATCAAAAGATGCTATTTGTGTGTTTTCTTTTGTTGTTTTTTGTTGAAATTTTGTATATTATGTAGCGTTATTTGCTAATAAATATTCTTTATTATTTATTATTATTATTATTTTGTTGCGTCTAAAATTGAATTTTTATTGATTTTTGATCGATTATTGATCAAAAGATTGATTTTGATGCGTCTAAAATTGAATTTTTATTGATTTTTGATTGGTTATTGATCAAAAGATTGATTTTGTTGCGTCTAAAATTGAATTTTTATTGATTTTTGATCGATTATTGATCAAAAGATTGATTTTGATGCGTCTTAAATTGAATTTTTATTGATTTTTGATTGGTTATTGATCAAAAGATTGATTTTGATGCGTCTAAAATTGAATTTTTATTGATTTTTGATTGGTTATTGATCAAAAAATTGATTTGGTTGCGTCTAAAATTGAATTTTTATTGATTTTTGATCGATTATTGATAAAAATATTGATTTTGAACCGTCTAAAATTGAATTTTTATTGATTTATGATTGGTTATTGATCAAAAGATTGATTTTGATGCGTCTAAAATTGAATTTTTATTGATTTTTGATTGGTTATTGATCAAAAGATTGATTTTGAAGCGTCTAAAATTGAATTTTTATTGATTTTTGATTGGTTATTGATCAAAAGATTGATTTTGTTGCGTCTAAAATTGAATTTTTATTGATTTTTGATCGATTATTGATCAAAATATTGATTTTGAACCGTCTAAAATTGAATTTTTATTGATTTATGATTGGTTATTGATCTAAAGATTGATTTTGATGCGTCTAAAATTGAATTTTTATTGATTTTTGATTGGTTATTGATCAAAAGATTGATTTTGATGCGTCTAAAATTGAATTTTATTGATTTTTGATCGATTATCAATCAAAAGATTGATTTTGATGCGTCCAAAATTGAATTTTTATTGATTTTTTATCGATTATTGATCAAAAGATTGATTTTGATGCGTCTAAAATTGAATTTTTATTGATTTTTGATTGGTTATTGATCAAAAGATTGATTTTGATGCGTCTAAAATTGAATTTTTATTGATTTTTGATCGATTATTGATTAAAAGATTGATTTTGATGCGTCTAAAATTGAATTTTTATTGATTTTTGATTGGTTATTGATCAAAAGATTGATTTTGATGCGTCCAAAATTGAATTTTTATTGATTTTTTATCGATTATTGATCAAAAGATTGATTTTGATGCGTCTAAAATTGAATTTTTATTGATTTTTGATCGATTATCGATCAAAAGATTGATTTTGATGCGTCCAAAATTGAATTTTTATTGATTTTTGATCAATTATTGATCAAAAGATTGATTTTGATGCGTCTAAAATTGAATTTTTATTGATTTTTGATCGATTATTGATTAAAAGATTGATTTTGATGCGTCTAAAATTGAATTTTTATTGATTTTTGATTGGTTATTGATCAAAAGATTGATTTTGATGCGTCTAAAATTGAATTTTTATTGATTTTTGATCGATTATCGATCAAAAGATTGATTTTGATGCTTCCAAAATTGAATTTTTATTGATTTTTTATCGATTATTGATCAAAAGATTGATTTTGATGCGTCTTAAATTGAATTTTTATTGATTTTTGATTGGTTATTGATCAAAAGATTGATTTTGATGCGTCTAAAATTGAATTTTTATTGATTTTTGATTGGTTATTGATCAAAAAATTGACTTTGTTGCGTCTAAAATTGAATTTTTATTGATTTTTGATCGATTATTGATCAAAAGATTGATTTTGATGCGTCTTAAATTGAATTTTTATTGATTTTTGATTGGTTATTGATCAAAAGATTGATTTTGATGCGTCTAAAATTGAATTTTTATTGATTTTTGATTGGTTATTGATCAAAAAATTGATTTGGTTGCGTTTAAAATTGAATTTTTATTGATTTTTGATTGGTTATTGATCAAAAAATTGATTTGGTTGCGTCTAAAATTGAATTTTTATTGATTTTTGATCGATTATTGATCAAAAGATTGATTTTGATGCGTCTAAAATTGAATTTTTATTGATTTTTGATCGATTATTGATTAAAAGATTGATTTTGATGCGTCTAAAATTGAATTTTTATTGATTTCTGATTGGTTATTGATCAAAAGATTGATTTTGATGCGTCTAAAATTGAATTTTTATTGATTTTTGATCGATTATCGATCAAAAGATTGATTTTGATGCGTCCAAAATTGAATTTTTATTGATTTTTGATCGATTATTGATCAAAAGATTGATTTTGATGCGTCTAAAATTGAATTTTTATTGATTTTTGATTGGTTATTGATCAAAAGATTGATTTTGATGCGTCTAAAATTGAATTTTTATTGATTTTTGATCGATTATTGATAAAAAGATTGATTTTGATGCGTCTAAAATTGAATTTTTATTGATTTTTGATCGATTATTGATTAAAAGATTGATTTTGTTGCGTCTAAAACTGAATTTTTATTGATTTTTGATTGATTATTGATTCAAAGATTGATTTTGATGCGTCTAAAATTGAATTTTTATTGATTTTTGATCGATTATTGATTAAAAGATTGATTTTGATGCGTCTAAAATTGAATTTTTATTGATTTTTGATTGGTTATTGATCAAAAGATTGATTTTGATGCGTCTAAAATTGAATTTTTATTGATTTTTGATCGATTATCGATCAAAAGATTGATTTTGATGCGTCCAAAATTGAATTTTTATTGATTATTTATCGATTATTGATCAAAAGATTGATTTTGATGCGTCTAAAATCGAATTTTTATTGATTTTTGATTGGTTATTGATCAAAAGATTGATTTTGTTGCGTCTAAAATTGAATTTTTATTGATTTTTGATCGATTATCGATCAAAAGATTGATTTTGATGCGTCTAAAATTGAATTTTTATTGATTTTTGATTGGTTATTGATCAAAAGATTGATTTTCATGCGTCTAAAATTGTATTTTTATTGATTTTTGATCGATTATCGATCAAACGATTGATTTTCATGCGTCTAAAATTGAATTTTTATTGATTTTTGATCGATTATTGATCAAAAGATTGATTTTGATGCGTCTAAAATTGAATTTTTATTAATTTTTGATTGGTTATTGATCAAAAAATTGACTTTGTTGCGTCTAAATTCGAATTTTTATTGATTTTTGATTGGTTATTGATCAAAAGATTGATTTTGTTGCGTCTAAAATTGAATTTTTATTGATTTTTGATCGATTATCGATCAAAAGATTGATTTTGATGCGTCTAAAATTGAATTTTTATTGATTTTTGATCGATTATTGATTAAAAGATTGATTTTGATGCGTCTAAAATTGAATTTTTATTGATTTTTGATCGATTATCGATCAAAAGATTGATTTTGATGCGTCCAAAATTGAATTTTTATTGATTTTTTATCGATTATTGATCAAAAGATTGATTTTGATGCGTCTAAATTCGAATTTTTATTGATTTTTGATTGGTTATTGATCAAAAGATTGATTTTGTTGCGTCTAAAATTGAATTTTTATTGATTTTTGATCGATTATCGATCAAAAGATTGATTTTCATGCGTCTAAAATTGAATTTTTATTGATTTTTGATCGATTATTGATCAAAAGATTGATTTTGATGCGTCTAAAATTGAATTTTTATTGATTTTTGATTGGTTATTGATCAAAAGATTGATTTTCATGCGTCTAAAATTGTATTTTTATTGATTTTTGATCGATTATCGATCAAAAGATTGATTTTCATGCGTCTAAAATTGAATTTTTATTGATTTTTGATCGATTATTGATCAAAAGATTGATTTTGATGCGTCTAAAATTGAATTTTTATTGATTTTTGATTGGTTATTGATCAAAAGATTGATTTTCATGCGTCTAAAATTGAATTTTTATTGATTTTTGATCGATTATTGATCAAAATATTGATTTTGAACCGTCTAAAATTGAATTTTTATTGATTTATGATTGGCTATTGATCAAAAGATTGATTTTGATGCGTCTAAAATTGAATTTTTATTGATTTATGATTGGTTATTGATCAAAAGATTGATTTTGATGCGTCTAAAATTGAATTTTTATTGATTTTTGATCGATTATCGATCAAAAGATTGATTTTCATGCGTCTAAAATTGAATTTTTATTGATTTTTGATCGATTATCGATCAAAAGATTGATTTTGATGCGTCTAAAATTGAATTTTTATTGATTTTTGATTGGTTATTGATCAAAAGATTGATTTTGTTGCGTCTAAAATTGAATTTTTATCGATTTTTGATCGATTATTGATCAAAAGATTGATTTTGATGCGTCTAAAATTGAATTTTTATCGATTTTTGATTGGTTATTGATCAAAAGATTGATTTTCATGCGTCTAAAATTGAATTTTTATTGATTTTTGATCGATTATCGATCAAAAGATTGATTTTCATGCGTCTAAAATTGAATTTTTAATGATTTTTGATCGATTATCGATCAAAAGATTGATTTTGATGCGTCTAAAATTGAATTTTTATTAATTTTTGATTGGTTATTGATCAAAAGATTGATTTTGTTGCGTCTAAAATTGAATTTTTATTGATTTTTGATCGATTATTGATCAAAAGATTGATTTTGATGCGTCTTAAATTGAATTTTTATTGATTTTTGATTGGTTATTGATCAAAAGATTGATTTTGATGCGTCTAAAATTGAATTTTTATTGATTTTTGATTGGTTATTGATCAAAAAATTGATTTGGTTGCGTCTAAAATTGAATTTTTATTGATTTTTGATCGATTATTGATAAAAATATTGATTTTGAACCGTCTAAAATTGAATTTTTATTGATTTATGATTGGTTATTGATCAAAAGATTGATTTTGATGCGTCTAAAATTGAATTTTTATTGATTTTTGATTGGTTATTGATCAAAAGATTGATTTTGAAGCGTCTAAAATTGAATTTTTATTGATTTTTGATTGGTTATTGATCAAAAGATTGATTTTGTTGCGTCTAAAATTGAATTTTTATTGATTTTTGATCGATTATTGATCAAAAGATTGGTTTTGATGCGTCTTAATTTGAATTTTTATTGATTTTTGATTGGTTATTGATCAAAAGATTGATTTTGATGCGTCTAAAATTGAATTTTTATTGATTTTTGATTGGTTATTGATCAAAAGATTGATTTTGATGCGTCTAAAATTGAATTTTATTGATTTTTGATCGATTATCAATCAAAAGATTGATTTTGATGCGTCCAAAATTGAATTTTTATTGATTTTTTATCGATTATTGATCAAAAGATTGATTTTGATGCGTCTAAAATTGAATTTTTATTGATTTTTGATTGGTTATTGATCAAAAGATTGATTTTGATGCGTCTAAAATTGAATTTTTATTGATTTTTGATCGATTATTGATTAAAAGATTGATTTTGATGCGTCTAAAATTGAATTTTTATTGATTTTTGATTGGTTATTGATCAAAAGATTGATTTTGATGCGTCCAAAATTGAATTTTTATTGATTTTTTATCGATTATTGATCAAAAGATTGATTTTGATGCGTCTAAAATTGAATTTTTATTGATTTTTGATCGATTATCGATCAAAAGATTGATTTTGATGCGTCCAAAATTGAATTTTTATTGATTTTTGATCGATTATTGATCAAAAGATTGATTTTGATGCGTCTAAAATTGAATTTTTATTGATTTTTGATCGATTATTGATTAAAAGATTGATTTTGATGCGTCTAAAATTGAATTTTTATTGATTTTTGATTGGTTATTGATCAAAAGATTGATTTTGATGCGTCTAAAATTGAATTTTTATTGATTTTTGATCGATTATCGATCAAAAGATTGATTTTGATGCTTCCAAAATTGAATTTTTATTGATTTTTTATCGATTATTGATCAAAAGATTGATTTTGATGCGTCTTAAATTGAATTTTTATTGATTTTTGATTGGTTATTGATCAAAAGATTGATTTTGATGCGTCTAAAATTGAATTTTTATTGATTTTTGATTGGTTATTGATCAAAAAATTGACTTTGTTGCGTCTAAAATTGAATTTTTATTGATTTTTGATCGATTATTGATCAAAAGATTGATTTTGATGCGTCTTAAATTGAATTTTTATTGATTTTTGATTGGTTATTGATCAAAAGATTGATTTTGATGCGTCTAAAATTGAATTTTTATTGATTTTTGATTGGTTATTGATCAAAAAATTGATTTGGTTGCGTTTAAAATTGAATTTTTATTGATTTTTGATTGGTTATTGATCAAAAAATTGATTTGGTTGCGTCTAAAATTGAATTTTTATTGATTTTTGATCGATTATTGATCAAAAGATTGATTTTGATGCGTCTAAAATTGAATTTTTATTGATTTTTGATCGATTATTGATTAAAAGATTGATTTTGATGCGTCTAAAATTGAATTTTTATTGATTTCTGATTGGTTATTGATCAAAAGATTGATTTTGATGCGTCTAAAATTGAATTTTTATTGATTTTTGATCGATTATCGATCAAAAGATTGATTTTGATGCGTCCAAAATTGAATTTTTATTGATTTTTGATCGATTATTGATCAAAAGATTGATTTTGATGCGTCTAAAATTGAATTTTTATTGATTTTTGATTGGTTATTGATCAAAAGATTGATTTTGATGCGTCTAAAATTGAATTTTTATTGATTTTTGATCGATTATTGATAAAAAGATTGATTTTGATGCGTCTAAAATTGAATTTTTATTGATTTTTGATCGATTATTGATTAAAAGATTGATTTTGTTGCGTCTAAAACTGAATTTTTATTGATTTTTGATTGATTATTGATTCAAAGATTGATTTTGATGCGTCTAAAATTGAATTTTTATTGATTTTTGATCGATTATTGATTAAAAGATTGATTTTGATGCGTCTAAAATTGAATTTTTATTGATTTTTGATTGGTTATTGATCAAAAGATTGATTTTGATGCGTCTAAAATTGAATTTTTATTGATTTTTGATCGATTATCGATCAAAAGATTGATTTTGATGCGTCCAAAATTGAATTTTTATTGATTTTTTATCGATTATTGATCAAAAGATTGATTTTGATGCGTCTAAAATCGAATTTTTATTGATTTTTGATTGGTTATTGATCAAAAGATTGATTTTGTTGCGTCTAAAATTGAATTTTTATTGATTTTTGATCGATTATCGATCAAAAGATTGATTTTGATGCGTCTAAAATTGAATTTTTATTGATTTTTCATTGGTTATTGATCAAAAGATTGATTTTCATGCGTCTAAAATTGTATTTTTATTGATTTTTGATCGATTATCGATCAAAAGATTGATTTTCATGCGTCTAAAATTGAATTTTTATTGATTTTTGATCGATTATTGATCAAAAGATTGATTTTGATGCGTCTAAAATTGAATTTTTATTGATTTTTGATTGGTTATTGATCAAAAGATTGATTTTCATGCGTCTAAAATTGAATTTTTATTGATTTTTGATCGATTATTGATCAAAATATTGATTTTGAACCGTCTAAAATTGAATTTTTATTGATTTATGATTGGCTATTGATCAAAAGATTGATTTTGATGCGTCTAAAATTGAATTTTTATTGATTTATGATTGGTTATTGATCAAAAGATTGATTTTGATGCGTCTAAAATTGAATTTTTATTGATTTTTGATCGATTATCGATCAAAAGATTGATTTTCATGCGTCTAAAATTGAATTTTTATTGATTTTTGATCGATTATCGATCAAAAGATTGATTTTGATGCGTCTAAAATTGAATTTTTATTGATTTTTGATTGGTTATTGATCAAAAGATTGATTTTGTTGCGTCTAAAATTGAATTTTTATCGATTTTTGATCGATTATTGATCAAAAGATTGATTTTGATGCGTCTAAAATTGAATTTTTATCGATTTTTGATTGGTTATTGATCAAAAGATTGATTTTCATGCGTCTAAAATTGAATTTTTATTGATTTTTGATCGATTATCGATCAAAAGATTGATTTTCATGCGTCTAAAATTGAATTTTTATTGATTTTTGATCGATTATCGATCAAAAGATTGATTTTGATGCGTCTAAAATTGAATTTTTATTAATTTTTGATTGGTTATTGATCAAAAGATTGATTTTGTTGCGTCTAAAATTGAATTTTTATTGATTTTTGATCGATTATTGATCAAAAGATTGATTTTGATGCGTCTAAAATTGAATTTTTATTGATTTTTGATTGGTTATTGATCAAAAGATTGATTTTGTTGCGTCTAAAATTGAATTTTTATTGATTTTTGATCGATTATTGATCAAAAGATTGATTTAGATGCGTCTAAAATTGAATTTTTATTGATTTTTGATTGGTTATTGATCAAAAGATTGATTTTGTTGCGTCTAAAATTGAATTTTTATTAATTTTTGATTGGTTATTGATCAAAATATTGATTTTGTTGCGTCTAAAATTGAATTTTTATTGATTTTTGATCGATTATTGATAAAAATAATGATTTTGAACCGTCTAAAATTGAATTTTTATTGATTTATGATTGGTTATTGATCAAAAGATTGATTTTGATGCGTCTAAAATTGAATTTTTATTGATTTTTGATTGGTTATTGATCAAAATATTGATTTTGAAGCGTCTAAAATTGAATTTTTATTGATTTTTGATTGGTTATTGATCAAAAGATTGATTTTGTTGCGTCTAAAATTGAATTTTTATTGATTTTTGATCGATTATTGATCAAAATATTGATTTTGAACCGTCTAAAATTGAATTTTTATTGATTTATGATTGGTTATTGATCTAAAGATTGATTTTGATGCGTCTAAAATTGAATTTTTATTGATTTTTGATTGGTTATTGATCAAAAGATTGATTTTGATGCGTCTAAAATTGAATTTTTATTGATTTTTGATCGATTATCGATCAAAAGATTGATTTTGATGCGTCCAAAATTGAATTTTTATTGATTTTTTATCGATTATTGATCAAAAGATTGATTTTGATGCGTCTAAAATTGAATTTTTATTGATTTTTGATTGGTTATTGATCAAAAGATTGATTTTGATGCGTCTAAAATTGAATTTTTATTGATTTTTGATCGATTATTGATTAAAAGATTGATTTTGATGCGTCTAAAATTGAATTTTTATTGATTTTTGATCGATTATCGATCAAAAGATTGATTTTGATGCGTCCAAAATTGAATTTTTATTGATTTTTGATCGATTATTGAACAAAAGATTGATTTTGATGCGTCTAAAATTGAATTTTTATTGATTTTTGATTGGTTATTGATCAAAAGATTGATTTTGATGCGTCTAAAATTGAATTTTTATTGATTTTTGATCGATTATTGATAAAAAGATTGATTTTGATGCGTCTAAAATTGAATTTTTATTGATTTTTGATCGATTATTGATTAAAAGATTGATTTTGATGCGTCTAAAATTGAATTTTTATTGATTTTTGATTGGTTATTGATCAAAAGATTGATTTTGATGCGTCTAAAATTGAATTTTTATTGATTTTTGATCGATTATTGATCAAAATATTGATTTTGAACCGTCTAAAATTGAATTTTTATTGATTTATGATTGGTTATTGATCTAAAGATTGATTTTGATGCGTCTAAAATTGAATTTTTATTGATTTTTGATTGGTTATTGATCAAAAAATTGATTTGGTTGCGTTTAAAATTGAATTTTTATTGATTTTTGATTGGTTATTGATCAAAAAATTGATTTGGTTGCGTCTAAAATTGAATTTTTATTGATTTTTGATCGATTATTGATCAAAAGATTGATTTTGATGCGTCTAAAATTGAATTTTTATTGATTTTTGATCGATTATTGATTAAAAGATTGATTTTGATGCGTCTAAAATTGAATTTTTATTGATTTCTGATTGGTTATTGATCAAAAGATTGATTTTGATGCGTCTAAAATTGAATTTTTATTGATTTTTGATCGATTATCGATCAAAAGATTGATTTTGATGCGTCCAAAATTGAATTTTTATTGTTTTTTGATCGATTATTGATCAAAAGATTGATTTTGATGCGTCTAAAATTGAATTTTTATTGATTTTTGATTGGTTATTGATCAAAAGATTGATTTTGATGCGTCTAAAATTGAATTTTTATTGATTTTTGATCGATTATTGATAAAAAGATTGATTTTGATGCGTCTCAAATTGAATTTTTATTGATTTTTGATCGATTATTGATTAAAAGATTGATTTTGTTGCGTCTAAAACTGAATTTTTATTGATTTTTGATTGATTATTGATTCAAAGATTGATTTTGATGCGTCTAAAATTGAATTTTTATTGATTTTTGATCGATTATTGATTAAAAGATTGATTTTGATGCGTCTAAAATTGAATTTTTATTGATTTTTGATTGGTTATTGATCAAAAGATTGATTTTGATGCGTCTAAAATTGAATTTTTATTGATTTTTGATCGATTATCGATCAAAAGATTGATTTTGATGCGTCCAAAATTGAATTTTTATTGATTTTTTATCGATTATTGATCAAAAGATTGATTTTGATGCGTCTAAAATCGAATTTTTATTGATTTTTGATTGGTTATTGATCAAAAGATTGATTTTGTTGCGTCTAAAATTGAATTTTTATTGATTTTTGATCGATTATCGATCAAAAGATTGATTTTGATGCGTCTAAAATTGAATTTTTATTGATTTTTGATTGGTTATTGATCAAAAGATTGATTTTCATGCGTCTAAAATTGTATTTTTATTGATTTTTGATCGATTATCGATCAAAAGATTGATTTTCATGCGTCTAAAATTGAATTTTTATTGATTTTTGATCGATTATTGATCAAAAGATTGATTTTGATGCGTCTAAAATTGAATTTTTATTGATTTTTGATTGGTTATTGATCAAAAAATTGACTTTGTTGCGTCTAAATTCGAATTTTTATTGATTTTTGATTGGTTATTGATCAAAAGATTGATTTTGTTGCGTCTAAAATTGAATTTTTATTGATTTTTGATCGATTATCGATCAAAAGATTGATTTTGATGCGTCTAAAATTGAATTTTTATTGATTTTTGATCGATTATTGATTAAAAGATTGATTTTGATGCGTCTAAAATTGAATTTTTATTGATTTTTGATCGATTATCGATCAAAAGATTGATTTTGATGCGTCCAAAATTGAATTTTTATTGATTTTTTATCGATTATTGATCAAAAGATTGATTTTGATGCGTCTAAATTCGAATTTTTATTGATTTTTGATTGGTTATTGATCAAAAGATTGATTTTGTTGCGTCTAAAATTGAATTTTTATTGATTTTTGATCGATTATCGATCAAAAGATTGATTTTGATGCGTCTAAAATTGAATTTTTATTGATTTTTGATTGGTTATTGATCAAAAGATTGATTTTCATGCGTCTAAAATTGTATTTTTATTGATTTTTGATCGATTATCGATCAAAAGATTGATTTTCATGCGTCTAAAATTGAATTTTTATTGATTTTTGATCGATTATTGATCAAAAGATTGATTTTGATGCGTCTAAAATTGAATTTTTATTGATTTTTGATTGGTTATTGATCAAAAGATTGATTTTCATGCGTCTAAAATTGAATTTTTATTGATTTTTGATCGATTATTGATCAAAATATTGATTTTGAACCGTCTAAAATTGAATTTTTATTGATTTATGATTGGCTATTGATCAAAAGATTGATTTTGATGCGTCTAAAATTGAATTTTTATTGATTTATGATTGGTTATTGATCAAAAGATTGATTTTGATGCGTCTAAAATTGAATTTTTATTGATTTTTGATCGATTATCGATCAAAAGATTGATTTTCATGCGTCTAAAATTGAATTTTTATTGATTTTTGATCGATTATCGATCAAAAGATTGATTTTGATGCGTCTAAAATTGAATTTTTATTGATTTTTGATTGGTTATTGATCAAAAGATTGATTTTGTTGCGTCTAAAATTGAATTTTTATCGATTTTTGATCGATTATTGATCAAAAGATTGATTTTGATGCGTCTAAAATTGAATTTTTATCGATTTTTGATTGGTTATTGATCAAAAGATTGATTTTCATGCGTCTAAAATTGAATTTTTATTGATTTTTGATCGATTATCGATCAAAAGATTGATTTTCATGCGTCTAAAATTGAATTTTTATTGATTTTTGATCGATTATCGATCAAAAGATTGATTTTGATGCGTCTAAAATTTAATTTTTATTAATTTTTGATTGGTTATTGATCAAAAGATTGATTTTGTTGCGTCTAAAATTGAATTTTTATTGATTTTTGATCGATTATTGATCAAAAGATTGATTTTGATGCGTCTTAAATTGAATTTTTATTGATTTTTGATTGGTTATTGATCAAAAGATTGATTTTGATGCGTCTAAAATTGAATTTTTATTGATTTTTGATTGGTTATTGATCAAAAAATTGATTTGGTTGCGTCTAAAATTGAATTTTTATTGATTTTTGATCGATTATTGATAAAAATATTGATTTTGAACCGTCTAAAATTGAATTTTTATTGATTTATGATTGGTTATTGATCAAAAGATTGATTTTGATGCGTCTAAAATTGAATTTTTATTGATTTTTGATTGGTTATTGATCAAAAGATTGATTTTGAAGCGTCTAAAATTGAATTTTTATTGATTTTTGATTGGTTATTGATCAAAAGATTGATTTTGTTGCGTCTAAAATTGAATTTTTATTGATTTTTGATCGATTATTGATCAAAAGATTGATTTTGATGCGTCTTAAATTGAATTTTTATTGATTTTTGATTGGTTATTGATCAAAAGATTGATTTTGATGCGTCTAAAATTGAATTTTTATTGATTTTTGATTGGTTATTGATCAAAAAATTGATTTGGTTGCGTCTAAAATTGAATTTTTATTGATTTTTGATTGGTTATTGATCAAAAAATTGATTTTGGTTGCGTCTAAAATTGAATTTTTATTGATTTTTGATTGGTTATTGATCAAAAAATTGATTTTGTTGCGTCTAAAATTGAATTTTTATTGATTTTTGATCGATTATTGATCAAAAGATGGATTTTGATGCGTCTAAAATTGAATTTTTATTGATTTTTGATTGGTTATTGATCAAAAGATTGATTTTCATGCGTCTAAAATTGAAACATCAAAAGATGCTATTTGTGTGTTTTCTTTTGTTGTTTTTTGTTGAAATTTTGTATATTATGTAGCGTTATTTGCTAATAAATATTCTTTATTATTTATTATTATTATAATTTTGTTGCGTCTAAAATTGAATTTTTATTGATTTTTGATCGATTATTGATCAAAAGATTGATTTTGATGCGTCTAAAATTGAATTTTTATTGATTTTTGATTGGTTATTGATCAAAAGATTGATTTTGTTGCGTCTAAAATTGAATTTTTATTGATTTTTGATCGATTATTGATCAAAAGATTGATTTAGATGCGTCTAAAATTGAATTTTTATTGATTTTTGATTGGTTATTGATCAAAAGATTGATTTTGTTGCGTCTAAAATTGAATTTTTATTGATTTTTGATTGGTTATTGATCAAAATATTGATTTTGTTGCGTCTAAAATTGAATTTTTATTGATTTTTGATCGATTATTGATAAAAATATTGATTTTGAACCGTCTAAAATTGAATTTTTATTGATTTATGATTGGTTATTGATCAAAAGATTGATTTTGATGCGTCTAAAATTGAATTTTTATTGATTTTTGATTGGTTATTGATCAAAAGATTGATTTTGAAGCGTCTAAAATTGAATTTTTATTGATTTTTGATTGGTTATTGATCAAAAGATTGATTTTGTTGCGTCTAAAATTGAATTTTTATTGATTTTTGATCGATTATTGATCAAAATATTGATTTTGAACCGTCTAAAATTGAATTTTTATTGATTTATGATTGGTTATTGATCTAAAGATTGATTTTGATGCGTCTAAAATTGAATTTTTATTGATTTTTGATTGGTTATTGATCAAAAGATTGATTTTGATGCGTCTAAAATTGAATTTTATTGATTTTTGATCGATTATCAATCAAAAGATTGATTTTGATGCGTCCAAAATTGAATTTTTATTGATTTTTTATCGATTATTGATCAAAAGATTGATTTTGATGCGTCTAAAATTGAATTTTTATTGATTTTTGATTGGTTATTGATCAAAAGATTGATTTTGATGCGTCTAAAATTGAATTTTTATTGATTTTTGATCGATTATTGATTAAAAGATTGATTTTGATGCGTCTAAAATTGAATTTTTATTGATTTTTGATTGGTTATTGATCAAAAGATTGATTTTGATGCGTCCAAAATTGAATTTTTATTGATTTTTTATCGATTATTGATCAAAAGATTGATTTTGATGCGTCTAAAATTGAATTTTTATTGATTTTTGATCGATTATCGATCAAAAGATTGATTTTGATGCGTCCAAAATTGAATTTTTATTGATTTTTGATCGATTATTGATCAAAAGATTGATTTTGATGCGTCTAAAATTGAATTTTTATTGATTTTTGATCGATTATTGATTAAAAGATTGATTTTGATGCGTCTAAAATTGAATTTTTATTGATTTTTGATTGGTTATTGATCAAAAGATTGATTTTGATGCGTCTAAAATTGAATTTTTATTGATTTTTGATCGATTATCGATCAAAAGATTGATTTTGATGCTTCCAAAATTGAATTTTTATTGATTTTTTATCGATTATTGATCAAAAGATTGATTTTGATGCGTCTTAAATTGAATTTTTATTGATTTTTGATTGGTTATTGATCAAAAGATTGATTTTGATGCGTCTAAAATTGAATTTTTATTGATTTTTGATTGGTTATTGATCAAAAAATTGACTTTGTTGCGTCTAAAATTGAATTTTTATTGATTTTTGATCGATTATTGATCAAAAGATTGATTTTGATGCGTCTTAAATTGAATTTTTATTGATTTTTGATTGGTTATTGATCAAAAGATTGATTTTGATGCGTCTAAAATTGAATTTTTATTGATTTTTGATTGGTTATTGATCAAAAAATTGATTTGGTTGCGTTTAAAATTGAATTTTTATTGATTTTTGATTGGTTATTGATCAAAAAATTGATTTGGTTGCGTCTAAAATTGAATTTTTATTGATTTTTGATCGATTATTGATCAAAAGATTGATTTTGATGCGTCTAAAATTGAATTTTTATTGATTTTTGATCGATTATTGATTAAAAGATTGATTTTGATGCGTCTAAAATTGAATTTTTATTGATTTCTGATTGGTTATTGATCAAAAGATTGATTTTGATGCGTCTAAAATTGAATTTTTATTGATTTTTGATCGATTATCGATCAAAAGATTGATTTTGATGCGTCCAAAATTGAATTTTTATTGATTTTTGATCGATTATTGATCAAAAGATTGATTTTGATGCGTCTAAAATTGAATTTTTATTGATTTTTGATTGGTTATTGATCAAAAGATTGATTTTGATGCGTCTAAAATTGAATTTTTATTGATTTTTGATCGATTATTGATAAAAAGATTGATTTTGATGCGTCTAAAATTGAATTTTTATTGATTTTTGATCGATTATTGATTAAAAGATTGATTTTGTTGCGTCTAAAACTGAATTTTTATTGATTTTTGATTGATTATTGATTCAAAGATTGATTTTGATGCGTCTAAAATTGAATTTTTATTGATTTTTGATCGATTATTGATTAAAAGATTGATTTTGATGCGTCTAAAATTGAATTTTTATTGATTTTTGATTGGTTATTGATCAAAAGATTGATTTTGATGCGTCTAAAATTGAATTTTTATTGATTTTTGATCGATTATCGATCAAAAGATTGATTTTGATGCGTCCAAAATTGAATTTTTATTGATTTTTTATCGATTATTGATCAAAAGATTGATTTTGATGCGTCTAAAATCGAATTTTTATTGATTTTTGATTGGTTATTGATCAAAAGATTGATTTTGTTGCGTCTAAAATTGAATTTTTATTGATTTTTGATCGATTATCGATCAAAAGATTGATTTTGATGCGTCTAAAATTGAATTTTTATTGATTTTTGATTGGTTATTGATCAAAAGATTGATTTTCATGCGTCTAAAATTGAATTTTTATTGATTTTTGATCGATTATTGATCAAAATATTGATTTTGAACCGTCTAAAATTGAATTTTTATTGATTTATGATTGGCTATTGATCAAAAGATTGATTTTGATGCGTCTAAAATTGAATTTTTATTGATTTATGATTGGTTATTGATCAAAAGATTGATTTTGATGCGTCTAAAATTGAATTTTTATTGATTTTTGATCGATTATCGATCAAAAGATTGATTTTCATGCGTCTAAAATTGAATTTTTATTGATTTTTGATCGATTATCGATCAAAAGATTGATTTTGATGCGTCTAAAATTGAATTTTTATTGATTTTTGATTGGTTATTGATCAAAAGATTGATTTTGTTGCGTCTAAAATTGAATTTTTATCGATTTTTGATCGATTATTGATCAAAAGATTGATTTTGATGCGTCTAAAATTGAATTTTTATCGATTTTTGATTGGTTATTGATCAAAAGATTGATTTTCATGCGTCTAAAATTGAATTTTTATTGATTTTTGATCGATTATCGATCAAAAGATTGATTTTCATGCGTCTAAAATTGAATTTTTATTGATTTTTGATCGATTATCGATCAAAAGATTGATTTTGATGCGTCTAAAATTGAATTTTTATTAATTTTTGATTGGTTATTGATCAAAAGATTGATTTTGTTGCGTCTAAAATTGAATTTTTATTGATTTTTGATCGATTATTGATCAAAAGATTGATTTTGATGCGTCTAAAATTGAATTTTTATTGATTTTTGATTGGTTATTGATCAAAAGATTGATTTTGTTGCGTCTAAAATTGAATTTTTATTGATTTTTGATCGATTATTGATCAAAAGATTGATTTAGATGCGTCTAAAATTGAATTTTTATTGATTTTTGATTGGTTATTGATCAAAAGATTGATTTTGTTGCGTCTAAAATTGAATTTTTATTAATTTTTGATTGGTTATTGATCAAAATATTGATTTTGTTGCGTCTAAAATTGAATTTTTATTGATTTTTGATCGATTATTGATAAAAATAATGATTTTGAACCGTCTAAAATTGAATTTTTATTGATTTATGATTGGTTATTGATCAAAAGATTGATTTTGATGCGTCTAAAATTGAATTTTTATTGATTTTTGATTGGTTATTGATCAAAAGATTGATTTTGAAGCGTCTAAAATTGAATTTTTATTGATTTTTGATTGGTTATTGATCAAAAGATTGATTTTGTTGCGTCTAAAATTGAATTTTTATTGATTTTTGATCGATTATTGATCAAAATATTGATTTTGAACCGTCTAAAATTGAATTTTTATTGATTTATGATTGGTTATTGATCTAAAGATTGATTTTGATGCGTCTAAAATTGAATTTTTATTGATTTTTGATTGGTTATTGATCAAAAGATTGATTTTGATGCGTCTAAAATTGAATTTTTATTGATTTTTGATCGATTATCGATCAAAAGATTGATTTTGATGCGTCCAAAATTGAATTTTTATTGATTTTTTATCGATTATTGATCAAAAGATTGATTTTGATGCGTCTAAAATTGAATTTTTATTGATTTTTGATTGGTTATTGATCAAAAGATTGATTTTGATGCGTCTAAAATTGAATTTTTATTGATTTTTGATCGATTATTGATTAAAAGATTGATTTTGATGCGTCTAAAATTGAATTTTTATTGATTGTTGATTGGTTATTGATCAAAAGATTGATTTTGATGCGTCCAAAATTGAATTTTTATTGATTTTTTATCGATTATTGATCAAAAGATTGATTTTGATGCGTCTAAAATTGAATTTTTATTGATTTTTGATCGATTATCGATCAAAAGATTGATTTTGATGCGTCCAAAATTGAATTTTTATTGATTTTTGATCGATTATTGATCAAAAGATTGATTTTGATGCGTCTAAAATTGAATTTTTATTGATTTTTGATTGGTTATTGATCAAAAGATTGATTTTGATGCGTCTAAAATTGAATTTTTATTGATTTTTGATCGATTATTGATAAAAAGATTGATTTTGATGCGTCTAAAATTGAATTTTTGTTGATTTTTGATCGATTATTGATTAAAAGATTGATTTTGATGCGTCTAAAATTGAATTTTTATTGATTTTTGATTGGTTATTGATCAAAAGATTGATTTTGATGCGTCTAAAATTGAATTTTTATTGATTTTTGATCGATTATCGATCAAAAGATTGATTTTGATGCTTCCAAAATTGAATTTTTATTGATTTTTTATCGATTATTGATCAAAAGATTGATTTTGATGCGTCTTAAAATGAATTTTTATTGATTTTTGATTGGTTATTGATCAAAAGATTGATTTTGATGCGTCTAAAATTGAATTTTTATTGATTTTTGATTGGTTATTGATCAAAAAATTGACTTTGTTGCGTCTAAAATTGAATTTTTATTGATTTTTGATCGATTATTGATCAAAAGATTGATTTTGATGCGTCTTAAATTGAATTTTTATTGATTTTTGATTGGTTATTGATCAAAAGATTGATTTTGATGCGTCTAAAATTGAATTTTTATTGATTTTTGATTGGTTATTGATCAAAAAATTGATTTGGTTGCGTTTAAAATTGAATTTTTATTGATTTTTGATTGGTTATTGATCAAAAAATTGATTTGGTTGCGTCTAAAATTGAATTTTTATTGATTTTTGATCGATTATTGATCAAAAGATTGATTTTGATGCGTCTAAAATTGAATTTTTATTGATTTTTGATCGATTATTGATTAAAAGATTGATTTTGATGCGTCTAAAATTGAATTTTTATTGATTTTTGATTGGTTATTGATCAAAAGATTGATTTTGATGCGTCTAAAATTGAATTTTTATTGATTTTTGATCGATTATCGATCAGAAGATTGATTTTGATGCGTCCAAAATTGAATTTTTATTGATTTTTGATCGATTATTGATCAAAAGATTGATTTTGATGCGTCCAAAATTGAATTTTTATTGATTTTTTATCGATTATTGATCAAAAGATTGATTTTGATGCGTCTAAAATTGAATTTTTATTGATTTTTGATTGGTTATTGATCAAAAGATTGATTTTGATGCGTCTAAAATTGAATTTTTATTGATTTTTGATCGATTATTGATCAAAAGATTGATTTTGATGCGTCTAAAATTAAATTTTTATTGATTTTTGATTGGTTATTGATCAAAAGATTGATTTTGATGCGTCCAAAATTGAATTTTTATTGATTTTTGATCGATTATCGATCAAAAGATTGATTTTCATGCGTCTAAAATTGAATTTTTATTGATTTTTGATCGATTATCGATCAAAAGATTGATTTTGATGCGTCTAAAATTGAATTTTTATTAATTTTTGATTGGTTATTGATCAAAAGATTGATTTTGTTGCGTCTAAAATTGAATTTTTATTGATTTTTGATCGATTATTGATCAAAAGATTGATTTTGATGCGTCTAAAATTGAATTTTTATTGATTTTTGATTGGTTATTGATCAAAAGATTGATTTTGTTGCGTCTAAAATTGAATTTTTATTGATTTTTGATCGATTATTGATCAAAAGATTGATTTAGATGCGTCTAAAATTGAATTTTTATTGATTTTTGATTGGTTATTGATCAAAAGATTGATTTTGTTGCGTCTAAAATTGAATTTTTATTAATTTTTGATTGGTTATTGATCAAAATATTGATTTTGTTGCGTCTAAAATTGAATTTTTATTGATTTTTGATCGATTATTGATAAAAATATTGATTTTGAACCGTCTAAAATTGAATTTTTATTGATTTATGATTGGTTATTGATCAAAAGATTGATTTTGATGCGTCTAAAATTGAATTTTTATTGATTTTTGATTGGTTATTGATCAAAAGATTGATTTTGAAGCGTCTAAAATTGAATTTTTATTGATTTTTGATTGGTTATTGATCAAAAGATTGATTTTGTTGCGTCTAAAATTGAATTTTTATTGATTTTTGATCGATTATTGATCAAAATATTGATTTTGAACCGTCTAAAATTGAATTTTTATTGATTTATGATTGGTTATTGATCTAAAGATTGATTTTGATGCGTCTAAAATTGAATTTTTATTGATTTTTGATTGGTTGTTGATCAAAAGATTGATTTTGATGCGTCTAAAATTGAATTTTTATTGATTTTTGATCGATGATTGATTAAAAGATTGATTTTGATGCGTCTAAAATTGAATTTTTATTGATTTTTGATTGGTTATTGATCAAAAGATTGATTTTGATGCGTCCAAAATTGAATTTTTATTGATTTTTTATCGATTATTGATCAAAAGATTGATTTTGATGCGTCTAAAATTGAATTTTTATTGATTTTTGATCGATTATCGATCAAAAGATTGATTTTGATGCGTCCAAAATTGAATTTTTATTGATTTTTGATCGATTATTGATCAAAAGATTGATTTTGTTGCGTCTAAAATTGAATTTTTATTGATTTTTGATTGGTTATTGATCAAAAGATTGATTTTGATGCGTCTAAAATTGAATTTTTATTGATTTTTGATCGATTATTGATAAAAAGATTGATTTTGATGCGTCTAAAATTGAATTTTTATTGATTTTTGATCGATTATTGATTAAAAGATTGATTTTGATGCGTCTAAAATTGAATTTTTATTGATTTTTGATTGGTTATTGATCAAAAGATTGATTTTGATGCGTCTAAAATTGAATTTTTATTGATTTTTGATCGATTATCGATCAAAAGATTGATTTTGATGCTTCCAAAATTGAATTTTTATTGATTTTTTATCGATTATTGATCAAAAGATTGATTTTGATGCGTCTTAAATTGAATTTTTATTGATTTTTGATTGGTTATTGATCAAAAGATTGATTTTGATGCGTCTAAAATTGAATTTTTATTGATTTTTGATTGGTTATTGATCAAAAAATTGACTTTGTTGCGTCTAAAATTGAATTTTTATTGATTTTTGATCGATTATTGATCAAAAGATTGATTTTGATGCGTCTTAAATTGAATTTTTATTGATTTTTGATTGGTTATTGATCAAAAGATTGATTTTGATGCGTCTAAAATTGAATTTTTATTGATTTTTGATTGGTTATTGATCAAAAAATTGATTTGGTTGCGTTTAAAATTGAATTTTTATTGATTTTTGATTGGTTATTGATCAAAAAATTGATTTGGTTGCGTCTAAAATTGAATTTTTATTGATTTTTGATCGATTATTGATCAAAAGATTGATTTTGATGCGTCTAAAATTGAATTTTTATTGATTTTTGATCGATTATTGATTAAAAGATTGATTTTGATGCGTCTAAAATTGAATTTTTATTGATTTCTGATTGGTTATTGATCAAAAGATTGATTTTGATGCGTCTAAAATTGAATTTTTATTGATTTTTGATCGATTATCGATCAAAAGATTGATTTTGATGCGTCCAAAATTGAATTTTTATTGATTTTTGATCGATTATTGATCAAAAGATTGATTTTGATGCGTCTAAAATTGAATTTTTATTGATTTTTGATTGGTTATTGATCAAAAGATTGATTTTGATGCGTCTAAAATTGAATTTTTATTGATTTTTGATCGATTATTGATAAAAAGATTGATTTTGATGCGTCTAAAATTGAATTTTTATTGATTTTTGATCGATTATTGATTAAAAGATTGATTTTGTTGCGTCTAAAATTGAATTTTTATTGATTTTTGATTGATTATTGATTCAAAGATTGATTTTGATGCGTCTAAAATTGAATTTTTATTGATTTTTGATCGATTATTGATTAAAAGATTGATTTTGATGCGTCTAAAATTGAATTTTTATTGATTTTTGATTGGTTATTGATCAAAAGATTGATTTTGATGCGCCTAAAATTGAATTTTTATTGATTTTTGATCGATTATCGATCAAAAGATTGATTTTGATGCGTCCAAAATTGAATTTTTATTGATTTTTTATCGATTATTGATCAAAAGATTGATTTTGATGCGTCTAAAATCGAATTTTTATTGATTTTTGATTGGTTATTGATCAAAAGATTGATTTTGTTGCGTCTAAAATTGAATTTTTATTGATTTTTGATCGATTATTGATCAAAAGATTGATTTTGATGCGTCTTAAATTGAATTTTTATTGATTTTTGATTGGTTATTGATCAAAAGATTGATTTTGATGCGTCTAAAATTGAATTTTTATTGATTTTTGATTGGTTATTGATCAAAAAATTGATTTGGTTGCGTCTAAAATTGAATTTTTATTGATTTTTGATCGATTATTGATAAAAATATTGATTTTGAACCGTCTAAAATTGAATTTTTATTGATTTATGATTGGTTATTGATCAAAAGATTGATTTTGATGCGTCTAAAATTGAATTTTTATTGATTTTTGATTGGTTATTGATCAAAAGATTGATTTTGAAGCGTCTAAAATTGAATTTTTATTGATTTTTGATTGGTTATTGATCAAAAGATTGATTTTGTTGCGTCTAAAATTGAATTTTTATTGATTTTTGATCGATTATTGATCAAAAGATTGATTTTGATGCGTCTTAAATTGAATTTTTATTGATTTTTGATTGGTTATTGATCAAAAGATTGATTTTGATGCGTCTAAAATTGAATTTTTATTGATTTTTGATTGGTTATTGATCAAAAAATTGATTTGGTTGCGTCTAAAATTGAATTTTTATTGATTTTTGATTGGTTATTGATCAAAAAATTGATTTTGGTTGCGTCTAAAATTGAATTTTTATTGATTTTTGATTGGTTATTGATCAAAAAATTGATTTTGTTGCGTCTAAAATTGAATTTTTATTGATTTTTGATCGATTATTGATCAAAAGATGGATTTTGATGCGTCTAAAATTGAATTTTTATTGATTTTTGATTGGTTATTGATCAAAAGATTGATTTTCATGCGTCTAAAATTGAAACATCAAAAGATGCTATTTGTGTGTTTTCTTTTGTTGTTTTTTGTTGAAATTTTGTATATTATGTAGCGTTATTTGCTAATAAATATTCTTTATTATTTATTATTATTATTATTTTGTTGCGTCTAAAATTGAATTTTTATTGATTTTTGATCGATTATTGATCAAAAGATTGATTTTGATGCGTCTAAAATTGAATTTTTATTGATTTTTGATTGGTTATTGATCAAAAGATTGATTTTGTTGCGTCTAAAATTGAATTTTTATTGATTTTTGATCGATTATTGATCAAAAGATTGATTTAGATGCGTCTAAAATTGAATTTTTATTGATTTTTGATTGGTTATTGATCAAAAGATTGATTTTGTTGCGTCTAAAATTGAATTTTTATTGATTTTTGATTGGTTATTGATCAAAATATTGATTTTGTTGCGTCTAAAATTGAATTTTTATTGATTTTTGATCGATTATTGATAAAAATATTGATTTTGAACCGTCTAAAATTGAATTTTTATTGATTTATGATTGGTTATTGATCAAAAGATTGATTTTGATGCGTCTAAAATTGAATTTTTATTGATTTTTGATTGGTTATTGATCAAAAGATTGATTTTGAAGCGTCTAAAATTGAATTTTTATTGATTTTTGATTGGTTATTGATCAAAAGATTGATTTTGTTGCGTCTAAAATTGAATTTTTATTGATTTTTGATCGATTATTGATCAAAATATTGATTTTGAACCGTCTAAAATTGAATTTTTATTGATTTATGATTGGTTATTGATCTAAAGATTGATTTTGATGCGTCTAAAATTGAATTTTTATTGATTTTTGATTGGTTATTGATCAAAAGATTGATTTTGATGCGTCTAAAATTGAATTTTATTGATTTTTGATCGATTATCAATCAAAAGATTGATTTTGATGCGTCCAAAATTGAATTTTTATTGATTTTTTATCGATTATTGATCAAAAGATTGATTTTGATGCGTCTAAAATTGAATTTTTATTGATTTTTGATTGGTTATTGATCAAAAGATTGATTTTGATGCGTCTAAAATTGAATTTTTATTGATTTTTGATCGATTATTGATTAAAAGATTGATTTTGATGCGTCTAAAATTGAATTTTTATTGATTTTTGATTGGTTATTGATCAAAAGATTGATTTTGATGCGTCCAAAATTGAATTTTTATTGATTTTTTATCGATTATTGATCAAAAGATTGATTTTGATGCGTCTAAAATTGAATTTTTATTGATTTTTGATCGATTATCGATCAAAAGATTGATTTTGATGCGTCCAAAATTGAATTTTTATTGATTTTTGATCGATTATTGATCAAAAGATTGATTTTGATGCGTCTAAAATTGAATTTTTATTGATTTTTGATCGATTATTGATTAAAAGATTGATTTTGATGCGTCTAAAATTGAATTTTTATTGATTTTTGATTGGTTATTGATCAAAAGATTGATTTTGATGCGTCTAAAATTGAATTTTTATTGATTTTTGATCGATTATCGATCAAAAGATTGATTTTGATGCTTCCAAAATTGAATTTTTATTGATTTTTTATCGATTATTGATCAAAAGATTGATTTTGATGCGTCTTAAATTGAATTTTTATTGATTTTTGATTGGTTATTGATCAAAAGATTGATTTTGATGCGTCTAAAATTGAATTTTTATTGATTTTTGATTGGTTATTGATCAAAAAATTGACTTTGTTGCGTCTAAAATTGAATTTTTATTGATTTTTGATCGATTATTGATCAAAAGATTGATTTTGATGCGTCTTAAATTGAATTTTTATTGATTTTTGATTGGTTATTGATCAAAAGATTGATTTTGATGCGTCTAAAATTGAATTTTTATTGATTTTTGATTGGTTATTGATCAAAAAATTGATTTGGTTGCGTTTAAAATTGAATTTTTATTGATTTTTGATTGGTTATTGATCAAAAAATTGATTTGGTTGCGTCTAAAATTGAATTTTTATTGATTTTTGATCGATTATTGATCAAAAGATTGATTTTGATGCGTCTAAAATTGAATTTTTATTGATTTTTGATCGATTATTGATTAAAAGATTGATTTTGATGCGTCTAAAATTGAATTTTTATTGATTTCTGATTGGTTATTGATCAAAAGATTGATTTTGATGCGTCTAAAATTGAATTTTTATTGATTTTTGATCGATTATCGATCAAAAGATTGATTTTGATGCGTCCAAAATTGAATTTTTATTGATTTTTGATCGATTATTGATCAAAAGATTGATTTTGATGCGTCTAAAATTGAATTTTTATTGATTTTTGATTGGTTATTGATCAAAAGATTGATTTTGATGCGTCTAAAATTGAATTTTTATTGATTTTTGATCGATTATTGATAAAAAGATTGATTTTGATGCGTCTAAAATTGAATTTTTATTGATTTTTGATCGATTATTGATTAAAAGATTGATTTTGTTGCGTCTAAAACTGAATTTTTATTGATTTTTGATTGATTATTGATTCAAAGATTGATTTTGATGCGTCTAAAATTGAATTTTTATTGATTTTTGATCGATTATTGATTAAAAGATTGATTTTGATGCGTCTAAAATTGAATTTTTATTGATTTTTGATTGGTTATTGATCAAAAGATTGATTTTGATGCGTCTAAAATTGAATTTTTATTGATTTTTGATCGATTATCGATCAAAAGATTGATTTTGATGCGTCCAAAATTGAATTTTTATTGATTTTTTATCGATTATTGATCAAAAGATTGATTTTGATGCGTCTACAATCGAATTTTTATTGATTTTTGATTGGTTATTGATCAAAAGATTGATTTTGTTGCGTCTAAAATTGAATTTTTATTGATTTTTGATCGATTATCGATCAAAAGATTGATTTTGATGCGTCTAAAATTGAATTTTTATTGATTTTTGATTGGTTATTGATCAAAAGATTGATTTTCATGCGTCTAAAATTGTATTTTTATTGATTTTTGATCGATTATCGATCAAAAGATTGATTTTCATGCGTCTAAAATTGAATTTTTATTGATTTTTGATCGATTATTGATCAAAAGATTGATTTTGATGCGTCTAAAATTGAATTTTTATTGATTTTTGATTGGTTATTGATCAAAAGATTGATTTTCATGCGTCTAAAATTGAATTTTTATTGATTTTTGATCGATTATTGATCAAAATATTGATTTTGAACCGTCTAAAATTGAATTTTTATTGATTTATGATTGGCTATTGATCAAAAGATTGATTTTGATGCGTCTAAAATTGAATTTTTATTGATTTATGATTGGTTATTGATCAAAAGATTGATTTTGATGCGTCTAAAATTGAATTTTTATTGATTTTTGATCGATTATCGATCAAAAGATTGATTTTCATGCGTCTAAAATTGAATTTTTATTGATTTTTGATCGATTATCGATCAAAAGATTGATTTTGATGCGTCTAAAATTGAATTTTTATTGATTTTTGATTGGTTATTGATCAAAAGATTGATTTTGTTGCGTCTAAAATTGAATTTTTATCGATTTTTGATCGATTATTGATCAAAAGATTGATTTTGATGCGTCTAAAATTGAATTTTTATCGATTTTTGATTGGTTATTGATCAAAAGATTGATTTTCATGCGTCTAAAATTGAATTTTTATTTATTTTTGATCGATTATCGATCAAAAGATTGATTTTCATGCGTCTAAAATTGAATTTTTATTGATTTTTGATCGATTATCGATCAAAAGATTGATTTTGATGCGTCTAAAATTGAATTTTTATTAATTTTTGATTGGTTATTGATCAAAAGATTGATTTTGTTGCGTCTAAAATTGAATTTTTATTGATTTTTGATCGATTATTGATCAAAAGATTGATTTTGATGCGTCTAAAATTGAATTTTTATTGATTTTTGATTGGTTATTGATCAAAAGATTGATTTTGTTGCGTCTAAAATTGAATTTTTATTGATTTTTGATCGATTATTGATCAAAAGATTGATTTAGATGCGTCTAAAATTGAATTTTTATTGATTTTTGATTGGTTATTGATCAAAAGATTGATTTTGTTGCGTCTAAAATTGAATTTTTATTAATTTTTGATTGGTTATTGATCAAAATATTGATTTTGTTGCGTCTAAAATTGAATTTTTATTGATTTTTGATCGATTATTGATAAAAATAATGATTTTGAACCGTCTAAAATTGAATTTTTATTGATTTATGATTGGTTATTGATCAAAAGATTGATTTTGATGCGTCTAAAATTGAATTTTTATTGATTTTTGATTGGTTATTGATCAAAAGATTGATTTTGAAGCGTCTAAAATTGAATTTTTATTGATTTTTGATTGGTTATTGATCAAAAGATTGATTTTGTTGCGTCTAAAATTGAATTTTTATTGATTTTTGATCGATTATTGATCAAAATATTGATTTTGAACCGTCTAAAATTGAATTTTTATTGATTTATGATTGGTTATTGATCTAAAGATTGATTTTGATGCGTCTAAAATTGAATTTTTATTGATTTTTGATTGGTTATTGATCAAAAGATTGATTTTGATGCGTCTAAAATTGAATTTTTATTGATTTTTGATCGATTATCGATCAAAAGATTGATTTTGATGCGTCCAAAATTGAATTTTTATTGATTTTTTATCGATTATTGATCAAAAGATTGATTTTGATGCGTCTAAAATTGAATTTTTATTGATTTTTGATTGGTTATTGATCAAAAGATTGATTTTGATGCGTCTAAAATTGAATTTTTATTGATTTTTGATCGATTATTGATTAAAAGATTGATTTTGATGCGTCTAAAATTGAATTTTTATTGATTTTTGATTGGTTATTGATCAAAAGATTGATTTTGATGCGTCCAAAATTGAATTTTTATTGATTTTTTATCGATTATTGATCAAAAGATTGATTTTGATGCGTCTAAAATTGAATTTTTATTGATTTTTGATCGATTATCGATCAAAAGATTGATTTTGATGCGTCCAAAATTGAATTTTTATTGATTTTTGATCGATTATTGATCAAAAGATTGATTTTGATGCGTCTAAAATTGAATTTTTATTGATTTTTGATTGGTTATTGATCAAAAGATTGATTTTGATGCGTCTAAAATTGAATTTTTATTGATTTTTGATCGATTATTGATAAAAAGATTGATTTTGATGCGTCTAAAATTGAATTTTTATTGATTTTTGATCGATTATTGATTAAAAGATTGATTTTGATGCGTCTAAAATTGAATTTTTATTGATTTTTGATTGGTTATTGATCAAAAGATTGATTTTGATGCGTCTAAAATTGAATTTTTATTGATTTTTGATCGATTATCGATCAAAAGATTGATTTTGATGCTTCCAAAATTGAATTTTTATTGATTTTTTATCGATTATTGATCAAAAGATTGATTTTGATGCGTCTTAAATTGAATTTTTATTGATTTTTGATTGGTTATTGATCAAAAGATTGATTTTGATGCGTCTAAAATTGAATTTTTATTGATTTTTGATTGGTTATTGATCAAAAAATTGACTTTGTTGCGTCTAAAATTGAATTTTTATTGATTTTTGATCGATTATTGATCAAAAGATTGATTTTGATGCGTCTTAAATTGAATTTTTATTGATTTTTGATTGGTTATTGATCAAAAGATTGATTTTGATGCGTCTAAAATTGAATTTTTATTGATTTTTGATTGGTTATTGATCAAAAAATTGATTTGGTTGCGTTTAAAATTGAATTTTTATTGATTTTTGATAGGTTATTGATCAAAAAATTGATTTGGTTGCGTCTAAAATTGAATTTTTATTGATTTTTGATCGATTATTGATCAAAAGATTGATTTTGATGCGTCTAAAATTGAATTTTTATTGATTTTTGATCGATTATTGATTAAAAGATTGATTTTGATGCGTCTAAAATTGAATTTTTATTGATTTTTGATTGGTTATTGATCAAAAGATTGATTTTGATGCGTCTAAAATTGAATTTTTATTGATTTTTGATCGATTATCGATCAGAAGATTGATTTTGATGCGTCCAAAATTGAATTTTTATTGATTTTTGATCGATTATTGATCAAAAGATTGATTTTGATGCGTCCAAAATTGAATTTTTATTGATTTTTTATCGATTATTGATCAAAAGATTGATTTTGATGCGTCTAAAATTGAATTTTTATTGATTTTTGATTGGTTATTGATCAAAAGATTGATTTTGATGCGTCTAAAATTGAATTTTTATTGATTTTTGATCGATTATTGATCAAAAGATTGATTTTGATGCGTCTAAAATTGAATTTTTATTGATTTTTGATTGGTTATTGATCAAAAGATTGATTTTGATGCGTCCAAAATTGAATTTTTATTGATTTTTGATCGATTATCGATCAAAAGATTGATTTTCATGCGTCTAAAATTGAATTTTTATTGATTTTTGATCGATTATCGATCAAAAGATTGATTTTGATGCGTCTAAAATTGAATTTTTATTAATTTTTGATTGGTTATTGATCAAAAGATTGATTTTGTTGCGTCTAAAATTGAATTTTTATTGATTTTTGATCGATTATTGATCAAAAGATTGATTTTGATGCGTCTAAAATTGAATTTTTATTGATTTTTGATTGGTTATTGATCAAAAGATTGATTTTGTTGCGTCTAAAATTGAATTTTTATTGATTTTTGATCGATTATTGATCAAAAGATTGATTTAGATGCGTCTAAAATTGAATTTTTATTGATATTTGATTGGTTATTGATCAAAAGATTGATTTTGTTGCGTCTAAAATTGAATTTTTAATAATTTTTGATTGGTTATATATCAAAATATTGATTTTGTTGCGTCTAAAATTGAATTTTTATTGATTTTTGATCGATTATTGATAAAAATATTGATTTTGAACCGTCTAAAATTGAATTTTTATTGATTTATGATTGGTTATTGATCAAAAGATTGATTTTGATGCGTCTAAAATTGAATTTTTATTGATTTTTGATTGGTTATTGATCAAAAGATTGATTTTGAAGCGTCTAAAATTGAATTTTTATTGATTTTTGATTGGTTATTGATCAAAAGATTGATTTTGTTGCGTCTAAAATTGAATTTTTATTGATTTTTGATCGATTATTGATCAAAATATTGATTTTGAACCGTCTAAAATTGAATTTTTATTGATTTATGATTGGTTATTGATCTAAAGATTGATTTTGATGCGTCTAAAATTGAATTTTTATTGATTTTTGATTGGTTATTGATCAAAAGATTGATTTTGATGCGTCTAAAATTGAATTTTTATTGATTTTTGATCGATTATTGATTAAAAGATTGATTTTGATGCGTCTAAAATTGAATTTTTATTGATTTTTGATTGGTTATTGATCAAAAGATTGATTTTGATGCGTCCAAAATTGAATTTTTATTGATTTTTTATCGATTATTGATCAAAAGATTGATTTTGATGCGTCTAAAATTGAATTTTTATTGATTTTTGATCGATTATCGATCAAAAGATTGATTTTGATGCGTCCAAAATTGAATTTTTATTGATTTTTGATCGATTATTGATCAAAAGATTGATTTTGTTGCGTCTAAAATTGAATTTTTATTGATTTTTGATTGGTTATTGATCAAAAGATTGATTTTGATGCGTCTAAAATTGAATTTTTATTGATTTTTGATCGATTATTGATAAAAAGATTGATTTTGATGCGTCTAAAATTGAATTTTTATTGATTTTTGATCGATTATTGATTAAAAGATTGATTTTGATGCGTCTAAAATTGAATTTTTATTGATTTTTGATTGGTTATTGATCAAAAGATTGATTTTGATGCGTCTAAAATTGAATTTTTATTGATTTTTGATCGATTATCGATCAAAAGATTGATTTTGATGCTTCCAAAATTGAATTTTTATTGATTTTTTATCGATTATTGATCAAAAGATTGATTTTGATGCGTCTTAAATTGAATTTTTATTGATTTTTGATTGGTTATTGATCAAAAAATTGACTTTGTTGCGTCTAAAATTGAATTTTTATTGATTTTTGATCGATTATTGATCAAAAGATTGATTTTGATGCGTCTTAAATTGAATTTTTATTGATTTTTGATTGGTTATTGATCAAAAGATTGATTTTGATGCGTCTAAAATTGAATTTTTATTGATTTTTGATTGGTTATTGATCAAAAAATTGATTTGGTTGCGTTTAAAATTGAATTTTTATTGATTTTTGATTGGTTATTGATCAAAAAATTGATTTGGTTGCGTCTAAAATTGAATTTTTATTGATTTTTGATCGATTATTGATCAAAAGATTGATTTTGATGCGTCTAAAATTGAATTTTTATTGATTTTTGATCGATTATTGATTAAAAGATTGATTTTGATGCGTCTAAAATTGAATTTTTATTGATTTCTGATTGGTTATTGATCAAAAGATTGATTTTGATGCGTCTAAAATTGAATTTTTATTGATTTTTGATCGATTATCGATCAAAAGATTGATTTTGATGCGTCCAAAATTGAATTTTTATTGATTTTTGATCGATTATTGATCAAAAGATTGATTTTGATGCGTCTAAAATTGAATTTTTATTGATTTTTGATTGGTTATTGATCAAAAGATTGATTTTGATGCGTCTAAAATTGAATTTTTATTGATTTTTGATCGATTATTGATAAAAAGATTGATTTTGATGCGTCTAAAATTGAATTTTTATTGATTTTTGATCGATTATTGATTAAAAGATTGATTTTGTTGAGTCTAAAATTGAATTTTTATTGATTTTTGATTGATTATTGATTCAAAGATTGATTTTGATGCGTCTAAAATTGAATTTTTATTGATTTTTGATCGATTATTGATTAAAAGATTGATTTTGATGCGTCTAAAATTGAATTTTTATTGATTTTTGATTGGTTATTGATCAAAAGATTGATTTTGATGCGCCTAAAATTGAATTTTTATTGATTTTTGATCGATTATCGATCAAAAGATTGATTTTGATGCGTCCAAAATTGAATTTTTATTGATTTTTTATCGATTATTGATCAAAAGATTGATTTTGATGCGTCTAAAATTGAATTTTTATTGATTTTTGATTGGTTATTGATCAAAAGATTGATTTTGTTGCGTCTAAAATTGAATTTTTATTGATTTTTGATCGATTATCGATCAAAAGATTGATTTTGATGCGTCTAAAATTGAATTTTTATTGATTTTTGATTGGTTATTGATCAAAAGATTGATTTTCATGCGTCTAAAATTGTATTTTTATTGATTTTTGATCGATTATCGATCAAAAGATTGATTTTCATGCGTCTAAAATTGAATTTTTATTGATTTTTGATCGATTATTGATCAAAAGATTGATTTTGATGCGTCTAAAATTGAATTTTTATTGATTTTTGATTGGTTATTGATCAAAAGATTGATTTTCATGCGTCTAAAATTGAATTTTTATTGATTTTTGATCGATTATCGATCAAAATATTGATTTTGATGCGTCTAAAATTGAATTTTTATTGATTTTTGATTGGTTATTGATCAAAAAATTGATTTTGTTGCGTCTAAAATTGAATTTTTATTGATTTTTGATCGATTATTAATCAAAAGATTGATTTTGATGCATCTAAAATTGAATTTTTATAGATTTTTGATTGGTTATTGATATGATTTTTTTATTTTTTATTTAAAATCCATCCCAAGTGCCTAGAACGCCATCGCCCTTGTTACGGGAGGCAAGAATTAGCCCAGGATAGGACAGGTGAGATAACCTCACTTATTGAAAATCGCGGAGATGTAACTGCAGGTAGGCTTTCGGCTTTTTGGGCCAAAAGTAATTCCGCGTTTTTATAATGTTTTACTTACTTTTTCGAAGAAAAAATACTGCACACTTATAAACTAACCTTCGAGGAGTCGTCCATGACAATTTCGCTGTCAAATATAAGGTACAAACCAAATTATTAAATGATTTGTAACACGCCCATATTAGATGGAAAGTTCAACTCCATGCTAAAGTATATTGGGTTGCATACTTCGTGGCGCATCCTCGATAGAATGTGTCTTAGATACTTTATTTCATGTAGGCCACATTGTAGGTGGATATGAGCGTCAATTTTACACATATAAAATGTTAAAATATAAAGTGTTAAATATTAAAGTATAACAACAACACACAACATAAATACAACAATCACAATAATAAAACTATAATAAAAGCAAAAGACAGTAATAAAATGACCACTGGGCCAGCAGTCCGTATCCGTCAGTGTCCCATGAAATCTACAAATTCGGCGTATGAGTAGTAGCATGGCTGTATAAGGGTGGCCTTTAGTTCAGCCTTGAACAGATTTAGGCTCTTGGATTCCTTTATGTTTCTTGGTAGTTTATTATATACATCGGAGCACGAATACATGGTTGACTTCTCGTACAGGGTAGTGCCGTGTCGCCTCATACAAATTTCATGGCTATTACGGGTATTATAGTCATGGAAGTGCCCGTTTGTTACGAACTTGTCCCTGTTTTGATAAACATATATTCCGCATCTATACACGTAAACGCTGAACAGTGTTAGGACACTATTGTCCCTGAATACCTCTCGACAGCTCTCCATTCTACCCAGATCGAAAATGAGTCTAATGATGCGTTTTTGGGCAATAAACAGTCTTGTAACGTCCATTTTCCCCCATGCTAATATGTTATATGCCATCCCATGAATCCATGAATCGAACCTTCCGTTTCGATTCCTCGCGGCTGACATTTAAAAACAGAATATAAAATATGTGCATAATTTCATCCCTGCTATGTGTATCAACGACTGATTCACATTGTATACAGCATAGATCGATTTCTACCAATGGTGATCTTTACCTAAAGGTATATTTCCCACCTATATGAATTCGCAAACCTATGGTCGTTAAAACGGGGTGTGGAATAGATATATGCCATTAAATAATAATTATCTTATTATATAATATAATAATTATAACTAATAATTATATATATAATAATATTTACAATATTATAATTTTACTATAAATGTTATTAGTTTGCCTTGAACATAAAACCTCCCTCTGCATGATTTCGGCTTCCTGGGCCAAATTAAATTAGGGGGTTCGGGATGATTCATGGCAATAACAAACACATCTTTGGAATCTGTGATTTTTTTGCAATTTTATGAACTCAAGAAAAAAATTATTTACCTTGAAAAACATATAAAAACAGATAACTTTCTGCATTTTCTTCCTTATTTAATTCTGAAACTTTGTCAAATTTTCAGTAGAATTAGTTTCAGGTGTACTGTACACGAATCTAATATCAAATTTGCAAATAATAAATTTTCAAATTTCCGATGCCAATTTTGATACACAGGCTACTGCCCATGTTTGTGACTTTCTAATTAAAAAACTAAATTTTACAGGGTGTTTAAATTGTACTAAATCACTGTTAGTAGAAAATTTAGAATCCCAACATTTATTAACAATGTTCTAAGAATTAGACGATGTAACACGTTTAACGTATGCTTCGAGAGAATTAGTTATTTATATTATCAATGTTCATGATGCAATTGTAAAACTTTTAGAGTCTTTTGGTCACATTGATAATCTAAAAAAAAAAAAAAACTTTTAGTTTTAGACAAAATAGATATTTCATGGTATAAGTGTTCTGAGCACTCTCACAGTATACATTCAACATTAATGGATTTATCCTCGGTATTAATAATTTGAAAGTTTTATGATTATCTTCGTCGCAAACATCATACTGAAAATCGTCGGGTAAATGTTCGTAATAAAATGAATAAATTAAAACACGTTTCACACTAAAACACATTTTTTTGTGATATTAGTTTACTTAGTGTCTTAGTATCTAGTTCATTGTTTAGTTTTAATATATTTTCTGCATGACAAAGTTACTTAAATTTTATATTTTATTGGTTGTTACTTTTCGAGTATAATTTTGTTTTTGATATGTTTATTGAATAGTTTATATTTTGATATGTTTATTGAAGAGTTTATATTTTGTTATTTTTTTTCGACGAAGCATGTGCCATGATTTTTTAGTATTAATATATTTTCTGCATGGCAAAGTTGCTTAAATTTTATATTTTCTTGTTTGTTAGTTTTAGAGTATAGTTTAATTTTTGATATGTTTATTGAAGAGTTTATATTTTGTATTTTGTTATATATTTTTTTCGACGAAGCATGTGCCATGATTTAACCACATTTGCTTTTATGTGTTGGAAGTATTCATATTTTTCATGTTGATTGTACACTGTTTAATTTGGCACATGATTTGTGTCTACGATTTCTAAAGTACTGATTTTTTATGAACAAAAATTCACCCAAGATTTATTAGTCTTTAAAAAATCAGAACTAAACATGATATAGAAACATGATATTGCCAAAACTAGATGTATTTCATATACTTCATTTGTTTGTACACATATATATTGTTTGTCATAGTGGTTTGTAACATATGAATGTATATGCCATGAATTTGCAACTTTATGTACATTTTGGCTGACTTTTAAGTGAAATTTTTCAATTAAGCTGAGATAGCAGTTCGATAAATTTTTCTCTCCTGAATCCAAATCTGTAAGAATTATTTACCGCAAGTGCGTAATAATGTCAGAAAACATTATTTTCGAAAACTATTAGACTATAGTGTACATATAACATTCACGTAAACAACAGCCATTTTGTGTACTGCATCTGCTGTAAATGCTACTCACATTTAAAAAAATCCGCACTTGAAGCAGCTGGCAACACTGTTTAATACGTAACCTCTAAAGTAGTGGTTAATGGGGTTAATGTGAACAAGGTTATGATGCACAAGTGTATCAACAATCGCTCTTATAACATGTGTTATTAACATTTATTTAAAATACCTATTGTTTATATAGAGGTGCAACGTTACAAGTGGCATATGTGGGGTAGGTGCAAGCATCAGAAAGAAACGGGACGACCCTGGTATTTCATTCATCTTCAGCTTTATCTAATGTTTACCTCCATCCCCCTCAAACAGTCCCTAGAACACATTTTCTTGGACTGCATTCAGCACCTCTTGCAATTCGACTTCGGTTTCCTCAATTGTCTAAAAGTCAGCGTTCACTGTCTGACCGAAGGAAACAAATTCTCAAAACTCAACGCCTGTCAGCACAAAACAAACGACAAACATGCTTTTCATAGCACTCTTGACATGCCTTGGTTTCTTGGATCATATAGCTCGGCTCATTGCTTCGTTGCCATATTTGATTTCCCAAGTTTAAAGCAAAATTTTACAATTGCTCAATTTTCAAATCCATTCACGAATCGCATCACGACAATAACTATCAAGAGTTCAAGAGTTGTCAATGCCACCGTGGCAGCCTGATGTACAAAGGTGGAGTGTAGTAAACTGTGCGCTCCGCTAGGCTATAACTCGTGCCCTCACCGCAGCTGGCACAGTCCCATTTCCCCATTTCCCTATGCAATTTGTTCACATTTAATACCATATTGAATCATATTTTACGATTACACAGGCACAGTATTCAGTACTATCACTCTATATTCTTCCAGACAAAATGAATAGCTCCTCAACTCCCAACAAAATTAAGAAAAAGGTGTTGGTTATTACGCCACAGCAAATTGCAAAGCTAGGTTTAACTGCCAAAATCCAAAGTGTGATTGCTCCGCAATTGACGGCTAATTGTAAACCCGGTGATGTTATAAACTGCAACCTAGACACGGGGAATAGTTCGACAGAAACGCTGTCCAATACTAAAATTGGAAACCTCTGCGAGACCGTCAATCGTGATTTACTGTTGCATCGAAAATGTGATGTTTTACGTGAATTTACAAATAACGATATTTCAAGTAAAAATTATAGCTTCGAAGAGAATACCAGTCAAGACGTTGGCACATTTACGCCTGCTCCACTACATACATTAAAGATAATACCTAATCCCAATAATCATCAGGACAACGATGCTGGACCGAATGAATCGGCAATTGCAGTCTACAACATTGAGAGCGCCAACAGTGTACCCATGTCTAAATCCGGACGCTGCTTAACAAGACCAAACCGTTTTGTTAGTAACGACTCTCCAAAGAGTTCGTGCACTGCACTTATAGGTATTAAAAATGCATCCGACGATAATGCACATCAAACTCACACTGATCATGGATCTAATGATAATACAAATCAAACTCACACTGATCATGGACCTGACCAGGCCGAAACATTTGCAAGCGGCTGCAATCTTGAGGAATGTAGAACTATACCTGCTAACGTTACATTAAGTAGTATTGATAAAAAGGATGGCTGTGAATCAGAAGTCAGTGGTCAGTCAAGAAAGTTCAAAAGAAAACGGCGTGACTCAAACACAGTTACGAGCAAAGAACCCAACTTTTATGACCAAATGTTAACGGAAAAGAGCTCCACATTAATTGCTAACCGAAATGGTAGTCCTGTAGACTCATTTGAAAATGCTAACAACGTAGGATGTGACACACCTCCTCTTAAGAGAAAACCAGGTCGTCCCAGGAAAACCACAAAAACGAGTTGCCCTCCTGAAGTGAACAATTTAGAGACATTTTTAGAGAACTCGTTTAAAGATGTTGACAATGAGGCCAAAGACACACGTCCTGTAGTGGACGATTTAGAAACAAGGAGGAACTCGTTTAAAGATTTTGACAACGAAGGCTGTGATAATGGGGCCCAAGACATGCCTCCTCTAAAGAAAAAACCAGGTCGTCCCAGAAAGAGCACGATAACGAGTTGCCCTCCTGTAGTGGACAATTTAGACACAACGACGAACTCATTCAAAGATGTTGACAATGAGGCCACACCTCCTGTAATGGACAATTTAGAAACAAGGAGGAACTCATTTAAAGATGTTGACAACATAGACTGTGACAACAGGGCCAAAGACAGGACTCCTCTAAAAAAAAAATCAGGTCGTCCCAGAAAGAGCAGGGAAACAAGTTGCCCTCCAGTAGTGTACAATTTAGAAAAAAGGCGGAGACGTACTGTGAATTACGCCTCGCTTAATGAAGGCATTCCACTTGTGAAATCTGACGAGACTAGAACCAAACCGAAACCTAAAAGTATCAATGCAAAGAAGATTACTGAAGCAAAGGTAACCGCTCTCGAAGGGACTGTTGTGAACAATTTAGAGACAACGACCAACTCATTTAAAGATGTTGACAAAGAGGCCACACCTCCTGTAATGGACGATTTAGAAACAAGGAGGAACTCATTTAAAAATGTTGACAACGTAGACTGTGACAATGGGGCCCAAGACTCGCCTCCTCTAAAGAAAAAATCAGGTCGGCCCAGAAAGACCAGGGAAATCAGTTGCCCTCCAGTACTGTACAATTTGGAGAAAAGGCGGAGACGTAGTGTGAATTATGCCTCGCTTAATGAAGGCATTCCAGTTGTGAAATATGACGAGGCTAGAACTGAACCGAAACCTAAACATATCAATGCGAAGAAGATTAGTGAAGCAAATGTAACCGCTCTCGAAGGAACTCCAGTACCTAAAAAACGTGGAAGGCAGAAAAAAAGTTTGGGGGGAGCCACAGCGGAGAAGCCAAGAGAAGAGACCGTCAGCCCCAGTCACAAAACTACAGAGCATTGTGAGGATTCCGAGGCGAACGAAATTTTATTACAAAAGAGCACTGCGCAGGCCCAAGACGGAAATATTTTGGATACAACTCTTGAGGAAGTGGGAACTGTAAATGATGATGCTACGCCAACACAGAACGCTGACTTAACTCCGAAGGCCACATTGGACACAGAAAATGATTTAGAAAGTTACACAGTCATTCAAAACCGAATTCTAGTCGAAAATCTTGTTGCCGAAATTAGAAACAAAATTAACTGCATTGCAAAGTGTACTGCATCACTTGAACAGGCGGTCGTAACGTAAGTGAGATATTTATTGGAAATTTGTCAGTGTAAATGAGGGCAACAGTTTTGTTCCAGTGGTTCGACCAAAAAACCTGTAAAAATTATTATTTGTGCAGTGTGCAAATTGAAAATGAAGGGCACTGATTGGGCAAGGCATAAGCAGAAGTTGCACAATAACATAACTTGGCGGGAAGGAGAGACGCCTTTAGTAAGCCGGCACAAGTTTTGAGGTTTCGGTGAAATATTAAATAATTTAAAAAAATGTTTCAGGATCTTGATAATGTTACCTTCATTATGTCGACCCTGCAGAAGGTGTATAAAAAGTTTAAAATATTTTACTGCGACACTTGCCCTGAAACAAAGAAGTCCGTCATAGGATTTTTGGGGCATAAAATTCAGTGCAACAAAACCAGAGAAGAAATAGAGGACACCAAAATAGAGTGCAGATTATGTGGCAATAGGGTTATGCCGTTTAGTATAAACGAGCATGTCAAAGCCCACAGGAAGAAGGAGGAGAAGGAAGATGCGGAAAGCAATCCAGCTGCGTTTGTTGTGGACCTAAACGTCGGTAGTAAGCGGCTGGCCGCTAAAAAGTACGTACATTTTTTTTTATTCCTTCGAAAATTCGTTATTGTGTGACAATATTTACAGAGCCGCTCAGTTGATTCAGCGCGTGTCTCAAGAATGCTCCGAACCAGATATGAAAGCATTGGTACATTAAGGTAGCTAAACATGCAGTTACAAAGTTAATCTGGTTTTGCTTTCCAGAGAAAATTGTACACCAAGACCATCAATCCATCGCTTCCGAATGAACTGAAATTTAGTGACTGCGTTAAAGAGAAGGATTTGTTTTATTGTCTCATAAAAGGATGTGATCATAAAACATGCTCTCTGGAAGAGGCTGAAAACCATTTTACGTCCTGCAAGTCTAAATTAGGAAAGGCAAGTTGGGTTTTATAATATACCGTGACATTTTTTTAACTATGAACATACATTTATACCATGTAAATCAAAGCATAAGAAATGTGCGTGACATTTTTTCAGTCACTAATATGGCGATAGACCAATTCCATCAATGGGAACAATTTATAACATATAACTTTTTTAATACCCAGTGTGGGTCTGAGTTCCCAATTTACCAATACTAATCAATTATTTGTTTGCGACTTCCCTAGATCTACTCGTGTAAAGTGTGCCAGGAAAATTGTTACTCAAAGCCGGAAATAATTGAACACATACATGCCTCTCATCCTCGCTTTGTGAGGAAAAGTGACGACGATTATAAAAGTGCATCATCGGTCGCATCTGATTCGGAGGTTGAGGAGGTTAACAGCAACAGGAAACATAACAGGGTTGCCACATTCAGCAATGAACTGTGTATGTAAATTAATTCCATCGTGCGACATTTTGATGGAACGTGCCTTTTTTTTTAGGGAAGTTTTATCCATTGAAATTTTTAACAGAGAAGGTCATTGTCAAAGAAATTTCGATGCATTTGAATCACATATGCTACGCTAATACTTTAAAATTGTGAGTTAGTTGGATTGGGCTGACTGCGATTCAGTAATCTCTTGTTATGTTTTCAGCTGTGAAAATAATTTTGTGGGAAACGTGCGATTCTTTGAAAGCGGCAAATCTGCTTGGACATTGTTGCAACCAAACCTCATCAAGGAATACATTCCGGAGATAAAGTTATCTCTGCCCATTGGCCAAGAGTTTGTTCGAGATGTGAAAGTTTCCTGCTTGTCAAACTATGCTAACTTAAGCAGATTTCCATTGTTCAAGTCAACAATCGAAAACAACGGTATTCAATGAATGTGTAAAAGTACTGCAGAGTAATACACGATGTTAATTTTGCATAGGTAATTCTGCTTTGTTTTGTGGCGGTCCTGTTACCGCAATGGCATGGGCGCCAACACCATATGACCTGCAAGAATCTGACCAGATTTTGGCCGTAAGCGTACTACCTGACCCCAACAAAGTTTACACTATATCAAAATCATACGCGGACAGGAGCACTATACAATTTTGGAATTACGGCGCGATTGACAACAATAAATGTTCGTACAACCAGCCAAAGCTGGAGTTCTGTTTGGCCCACGAACACGGCGGAGTCTGGTCAATGGAATGGTGCCCGTCGGGCTGCTATCTGAGCGACCAGTTGGGTTTGCTGGCCGTCAGCAGTACTGACTCATTTGTTTACGGCTACAGCGTGGTGCAGCCACACATGCTGAGGTAAATGAAAACCGAAATTTATCCGTCTGGTGGTTACTAATTTCTTTATTGACGGGGTTTCAGTGGCAAAATGTATACCTCCAGGCCCGTTTTCAAGTTGGTACTACACAGAATTGTAGATTTCGAGTTGGGAGGCAGCCAATATCACGCCACCAGGATATCATGGTCCAAGGTTTGAAAGTCTTTATTGCATTCACAACCTTTCGTTAGAGACGGATCAGGAGTTTAGAGACACATACTAATGACACGTTGAATGGCAAGATTTTGTTTGTGTGGAAAGGCTGCAAAACTGCAATTATTGTTTCTTTTTTCTTTAAAGACGCTTCTTTGGTGTGTCCGAAATTATCGATGGGTTGTGAATGTGGTCCACTCACTTGTGTCAGCTCTTATGTTTCTCCTTTGTCCACTTGCAGTCGAAGGGTCACAAGCACATTTGTGTCGGCTACTCGAGCGGAGTTATTGCAGTTTTTGATGTTACGACGGCTTCAAGTCTACTCAAGAAGAGTGAGAACAGCACAAATGTATTTTATCCTGTTCTAAACTTTCAGGCCCACAACCACACAATTACAGGTATGTCCCTCGTGCAGTGCCCACTCAGGATCTACAAAACTCAATCGCCAGGCAGAATTTGAATAACTGCAAAAAATGTGGTGCAACAGACAATTCTGGTAAATCTATGCACGCTCACGTGTGCGATGTGTTTGCTTATGTTTGTTGCGTTGCGTTGTTAATCATCTGGCCAGTAAACCCCCATGGCACCCTTCCCTTTCCATTATATTTTTTTTGCAAATTTTTATGAAACATTTAATAATTTCGTGAAGAACATGATTCGTAGGGAAAGCCGTATTAATTTCCAACTAAAATTACACATTTTGGTATTTATAATATAATTCCAATGAAAATTTTGTAATTTAAAATAGAAATACAATGTTCATTGTAATTTACAATCGAAATGATATCATTTCAATGATAATTTTGTACTTTGATGAGCTTTTTGCAATGAAAATTTCATAATATTTATTTAGATTTTTAATTTATAATCAAAATTTTCTATTTTCAATTAAAAGTTTTACAAATTTCCATCAAAATATTAACAACGCTGTGGGTGATACGGTATGTGGATAAATCGTTTATATCGTATCCACACTTTGGGAACCACTGATCTAAGAGACACTTGTTTCGAGCTTTGGAATCCTGTGCTGTATGAATCACCCGCTGTCATTGTGTTTTTGTGAGGTGCCTGCGCCTGTTTGTAGATCCTGAATAAATTGCTCTCCTCAAAATGATGTTATTGAAGAGAGAATTAAAACGTTTGCAGCATTGTCTTTGTATCATTTGAATGACGGTAAGCGATGGGTGGCATCTGCATCATTGGATCGCACAGTGAAATTTTGGGACTTGACTAATTCAGGAGAACCAATATCAACCAAACAATGGTGTCAGGTTAAACAATTCGTGTGGATGTCAAATTGGCTGTGCACTGTCGACGTCCACGATGAGAGCTCCAACCCTGGTGAGATAAGTTTACGTACCGAATTTTCAACCCACATTAATGGGGATGTCTTTGCTGTTTATAGTGCTCCAAACGACTACCCTCTCTCACATAAGAGACTTTGCTTGCATACATAACAGTTCAATTATGTATTCAAATTGTACAACTAATGGTGTCAGCGCAAGTGATTGGGCCAACATTGTGGTTCAAGGAAATCAGGCTGGAGAATTAATCGGATGCCACATGAGAAATCTGCTTCCGTTTAATAACGACATAACATTAAAACGGTTTGTAAGTATCCACAAGTATGTTTGTGAATTGTCAGGTAATGTGACTATCATTTCAGTATTTAAGTTACATAAGGAGGGTACAAGACAAGAACAAGACAAGAAAGTGGAGATTGCAAGGGGAAAGGACGAAAGCAAAATTTCCAATTACCATAATGCGTGTGCTGCTAAAAGTTTGGTCTTTTCTGACTTTAAGTTGGTTAGTGTGCTTTAACTGGTCGAGATAAAATTGAAACCTGTCGCATTTCAGGATGAATACACACAAGTTGTTAAAACTGCATTGCCGCTCACCAATCACAAGGGCATTTATAATGTATTAGGTGCCAATGAATACCCATTGCAGTCCATAAATTCTGTAGCGATAAACCCCAACAGACACAGCTTTCTGTACACAGCATCTGGTTACCAGGCAGGATTTGTGCGCGTCTTCCATGCAAAATTTCTTTCTAAAACCTCCCCCAGATAAAGTGCTGCAATAGCTTCTGTCAAGTGGTGTGTATATATATTTGTACATATATGTATAGTACGATCTGTAATTATTTTTTACCTAATTCATTAAAATGTAGGCAAACAAGTTGTTTGGTGTTTTATACTTGTTTTTTTACTTAATAAGTAAATTGCACTACAGTGGCCTGATTCAGGGAAAGTACAGAACACACTTTCAACACAAATTTTAGGTTCCGGTTATTGCAAATTTTACCGCCTTAAATATTGTAGTAGTAGTTGCCTATATGCTAGGTGTGCATTAAAAAAACCTACGAGGCAAGATGCTTAGTTCTAATGACCAATTTTTTGTCGCGATTGTAAAACTAAATGAAAACTGATTAAATTGAAAAGCGAGATTCGCTCGAATCGAATTTGTCAATCGTTTTAATTTACGTTGGGTATTAACTTTATACATAATATAAAATACTGAGTAGTTCAAAATTTCGCTTCAAATGTCACATTTGTGTTTAACCATAAAATTAAACTAATGCGTTTATTCAATACATTCAATATTCATTCTTATTTAGCACCAGATAGAAGGGTTTAACTGATTCACATTTTTACCATAAGATAATCTCAACGTTCGTTCTACCAAGGTATTTGTTGAGACCTGGATTTTCAATGTGTTTTCTTGACCTTATTCGGCGGTTAGTTTAGTTTTCCATGCATATATACATAAATAATCTTTTTCACAATAGCAAGTGAAGGCCGTTCTGCCACAAAATCAAATCACACGTCAGTGGTCTATATGGCGAATTGAATTTACACAAATTGAGTCTGCACAGATGATTATGCATCAAGTATTCATATACATTCCGGACACCTTCGATGTGAGCAAGGTTGGCTATATCGAGGGCCTACGTCGTACGCACAACAACAGCCCCTGCTACTTCATAACGAAAGACTATCTGAGACAGGACAGCAGGAACAGCATAGGCTACTGCGGACAATCCATTCCTTTTATGAGCGAGTCCAACCTGAATGCAACAGAACGTATCTACATCAACAGTCGGGAAAACCATATAACTATGGGGAATCCAGGTGGAGACATGTATTACTCGGTAACCAGCATTTATTACGATTACGCCACGTTTTCGAGGAGCAACGCCTATAACCTGGCTGGTAATACAAATAACACCACCTTCGACGTGCTCATCAAAGCGCTGAATCCTCAGCATGACGTTATTGGAAGAAACGTTGCCGTCGGTTTCTTTATACAGCTCTTGCTCCAGACGTCTTCGATTTGCCTAAAGGTTATATTTTTATTCATATTACATTTATATTTTGGAATAATTAAGGCAGTTACACGATCTGTTTCTTTGTTTGTTTGTAGGTTTTGCAAAATCTAAATTTAGTTTTAAAGTATTCGGCGTTTTTTCTTCACTGGAAAGACACATTTTCAACTCTGAACTGGGCGACCAAGTCGGTTAAAAAAGACAGAATACTGACATTACGAATATCGAACGTTCTGATTTCAATGATGCTAGACAGTGTTTTGGGATCTTTAACCGTTTACTATCTGTTTAAACACGAAGAGGAAGTTGTTAAATATGTGTCGGATTCTGCAGAGGTAATCGCAGCTATTTGAGGGGTGAACCGCACAAGATTTGCGTGCAAATACTCGACGTTTCATCGGATATTTCATAAAAATTGCGTCGGAAATTTCATGAAAATTATGTCAGAAATGTATGGTAATTGTTTGATTCAATGTGTCTCGTTAGTACATATTGCCGCTAATTGTATCAAACATTACTATTTGCCTCACAATTGTTCTGCTAATCCATTGGTTTTAACCAGTCCAACTATCCAATAACGCAGTGCTACAATTATTTGAGATTTGAGATAGTAACATGATAACTTATGTGGTTTTCCTCTTTATGCCATTTTAATGTTACGTACCAATTAAGAATTGAACTGGCCTCTACAAGGAGCAGTAAAATTACTTGTCCCCGATTTTCTCTATTCATTCCCATCATGTTTCTCGAGTGCTTTAGTACCTAGTATAAGAATCTGTCTGCTGTGTGTGCAGTTGTAATTATGAGTCTATCTGATTTTTGAACGGTTCGCGGCAGGCTTTGATTAAAAATTTACACTCTGCCCTAAATTATGTTAAAATCAGATTGACTGTATAAAACCTTTGTACCTATTTGACAAATTTATTATTGCTGTATTGCACAGTTAGTTCAATTATGTTGCCTTTTGTGATACTAATTAATCTTTACGCAGTCCATTATAGAAACACTAAAAGAAGTCCTAAATGTATTGGTAGACTCTCCGGCCGGTCTGAAACTGAACGATGCTCTCAACAAAAAACTCGCCACATTCTTTTTCTACCACATATCTTTATGGAGGACGTTCATTCTAGCAATTCATGTGCTTCTGCCAGCAATATTTAGGTTGTTCATGATTTGTGGTTTATGCGGGATCAGCTTGCAGGTTGCCATCGTTTCCGACCTGATATCGTTCCTCACATTCCACGTTTATTGCATATATGTGTATGCAGCCAGGTAAATCTTTGCGTGGTGAGAGACATCACACGTATAGCCTTGATTGTGAATTTAGCTGAGAATCATGAATAATTAATGCTCCCAACGTGTGTAATTTTCTCAGATCACCACGCAACCGAGCCTAATAACCTCCGCTGCAAATGCTAATAATATTATAATTCTAGATTGTATGGAATTCAAATTTATGGAATTAATTCACTTTGGAAGTTGTTTATTGGAAGGAAATATAATCCGTTACGATCTCGAGTAGATTCATTCCAATATACTTACAACCAACTATTTGTTGGCACTTTGGGATTTACGGTGCTACTTTTCCTTTTGCCGACGATATTTTTGTATTACGCTGTTTTCACATCTGTAAGTAGTAATTAACACAATTTTAGTGAGCCGTTTATAATTTTTATTATATACAACCATTCTGTCAATGTAAAAATTTCATGTGCTATTTGTATGAGTGTAATTTTTGTTTCAGTTCCGAGTTTGTTTACTGCTAATCAATGAGTTATTACATAATTTGAGATACATTTTAAAAAACATGTCCCTATACATTCTTCTATTGTGGTTCTTTAATTCTACAAAGTTAAAAGGTAAGCCGACATTTGGAGGCATCTGTTCTCCAATCGAGACAAACGTGGCAGCCTGGTGAAAATTTCAGTTATTGACAGTTTGATCATAATAAAATAATAATCGTACTAATTATTAATTTAACGAGCACAAAAATTATTGTTTATTTCTGTGTTTCTTTTTTCAGGGTCGCTGGCTATTGCATTTTTACGAAGAGATAGTGGCAACGGGTTTTTATATGCTACTTTAAAGAAACTGTCTTTGTGGGCGTGCATCTCTGCAACGTTGTCTCCAAAATTATACATGGAGTCGAGCCTCTCTTGGAAACTACTCTTCAAAGGCATTTTGACTGGAACTTTGTTATAAAAGTGCCGTACTGATTGATTAGATTGTAATAAAAATTATACAATATATAAAGTGTGATTTAGCAATAAGGCTGATGAAACGTACATTTTCAATAATAACTTGTAGACCCTGGTAGCAGAGAGTACTATTGCATCTTAATTTGTTGCGCACATGACCTGCCATTTGAATTTTATGTAGATACATAATCGTAATTATGTACTTGTAGAGATTATTTTTTAATGGGTTCAATAAAGTGTTTAGATAAACACTAAACAAATTTTAGACTTAAGACACAAATCGACTCAAAATTTTATAAGTTTAATTAAAATTGTGAATACTTCGGTCATATGAAACTTGTTTTCTATACGTCTGTACCACATCTACTATACATCTGACCACCAAGAGACTTGATTTTTAATTATTAATTTAGTATGAGAGTGCGTGCATAACAATAATTCTAATGTGAATATTACTAATTTTACAGCGAGTCTTAAAAATAATTACATCCGTGAATTTGCTTGCATGTAAATTTTATGTGCCACTTGATTGCTATTGGCGTTGCATTATCCAGAACTGTCATTTCAACAAAGGTTATTAAGCTTATTCGTATTGGTTCGTCTTCTAGCACAACAGTATTGCCCGAGAGTGGCACATTTAATTTTGCATCGGAAATTCAAATAAGATTGGATGTAATTATATTCAAGACATGTTTTACGTATGTATTATGTAAGCTAAGTAATAAACTGTACAAATGTCCGTTGCGTGTAACATTCATTTTAGCTCGTCCATAACTTGGCGCAACATCTGATTGCACAATGCTGCATACGGATTTATTTCCACCAACTGAAATTACACAAGTAAATTATGGTAAAAACATTAGGCATGACATAGTTACTTGTGATCGTGCAAATTTACTGCCCAAGTCGGAAGCCTTTGTTAAATCTTCCCTCGCCAGTTCGATTTGATTAATTTTTCGATAAAGCGTCCCACGCTGGCATAATGCTTGGCACAATGTTCTTTTCTGTTTATCTTTAGATAAATCTATGGCCATTTTAAGGTCTGCTAATGCCTCTAAAGATGAAATAGTTTTAAATATAACATTATTCCATTGAACTGTTACGATAATAGTCTTATCTGATTTTAACATGATTCGGGGCGAGCTTTGAATTTACATTTTTCTAACAGTGTAGGATTTCAGTTATAAACTCAAGTTATACTCAAAATGTTATTTTAAAATGTATTGTTGTCACAATGGCCTAGTATAGGTGTAGATAATTATTTGGTAATAGGTTCAGAACTTACACATATTCTATTTATTTATTTATCTATATACATATTCTATTTTCGTACATTTTCATCAATTTTATCAGTAATACTACTGTCAAAATTGACTTACTGTCTAGTAACCGTTTCTGCCATTTTTTTAAAGTACACTGTAAAAATAATTGAGAAGCAAAGAATCGTGTTAAAATCAAATAGATTATACCTTCTAAATTTCCGGTGAATTGATAAATCTGTGCTCTATTGTTGTAGAGAGAGGCCTTCTTAGAATCAATATTTATGGCGCCATTGAGGAGATTTAATGCGCTTTCGTAATTTTTTAATTCTGCTTCATTCACGGCCTGTATTTCAATCTCTTTTATATTATCCGTGTTGGGATTTATTTCGACTTCATCTACAAGCAAAATTCAATGTATTTATTTACATTCAGTAATTGTAATAATCACCTTGCAATTCAACTGCCAATTCCTCATCGCAGCATTCGGATAGCGGCAAACTTGGGTTAAACACATAATTCAAAACTATTTTATCATGTAGACTGAGATTGCCTTCCTCCATTTTGTCACGGGTTTTAAATGAATGCTGTTAGAAATGATATGCATTGCGTAATATATATAACCTTCTATTGGAAAACAGGAATTACTACTTTTCTTGTTAATTCATTGATGTAAACACCATATGATATGCATGCAAATTAGTTCTTTCAATGTCATATCAACATATGCTAATTGGGAATTTCATCGAATATAATTCTTACTTACATTCTGTAATGATATATCTAATGATAGAATTCAAATTAATCATCAATTGTACTTGAGATAACATACAGGGCCGGATTTTTGTATAAGCAAAATAAACAGTTGCTTAGGGCCCCCATCCATCAGGGGTCCTTGAAATCGAATCGTTTTTAAATCAAAAATATTATATAACAATTGAGAATTTTCTGTCTGTGAGGGAACAAGTGAATTAAAAATTTAAGAATTGCTTTGTAGCCAGATTTTCAACATCCGCATTTCTGTTGTTACATACAGAGCTGCCGATAGCGTGTTATTTATTAATAATTAGTGGTTTGTGATTGTGGTTTTCTAGTCCTTGGACAAACTACTTTAATTAAATAAAAGTCCAAGATACGTTTTTCCAAAAACATTTATTCGAACAAAGCTGTGTGATAATTTTCAGAAGAAGCGTTTTCCCAAAAACATTTATTTAAGCAAAGCCATGTGGTCATTTTCAGAAGAAACAAACTGAGTGTTACACCAATTCATCGATTTAACAAGTTTGGCAAGTGAAATGTGATGTTTATTCAAATTACATATTTGGATGCAAAACTTATAATGAATTGCTCACATCAGTGGGGCATTTTTCTGTGTGGATAATCTGAAACTTGAAATTTATTAATCATATTTGTGGGGTTTTATGCTGTGTGGATCATCTTATGGCGCTTCAAAACACTTTTTGTGGCGAAACTCGAGATGCATCCATCACATTTGTATGGTTTTTCTGCTGTGTGGATCATCTTGCGCCTTTTCAAATTACTTGTAGAAGTGTAACTTGTGGTGCATTCATCTCACTTGTAAGGCCTTTCTCCTGAATGGACCATTTTGAGCCTCTTCAAAAGACCCTTTTCATTGAAAGTTGAGGGGCATTTGTCACATTTGTAAGGCTTTTCTCCGGTGTGTATCTTTTTGTGGATCCTCAAATGACCCTTCCTAGCAAAATTTGATTGGCACTCGTTACATTTGTAAGGCCCCTGTGTGGATCAACGAGTGTTTCTTTAAACCTCTTTTGTCGGTAAAGCTTGAGGCGCATTCTTCGCACTTGAAGTACCTTTCTCCTGTGTGGATCACTTTGTGTTGGTTCAAACTACATCTATAAGTAAAATTTGAAGTGCATTTATCGCATTTGTGAGGCCTATCGTCTGTGCGGATCATCTTGTGCTTTATCAAAGCACTGTTTTGGGTGAAACTTGATGTGCATTCATCGCATTCATAAGGCTTTTCTCCTGTATGGACCACCTTGTGCCTTGTCAAATTACTTATTTGAGTGAAACTTGAGAAGCACTCGTTGCATTTGTAAGGTCTATCTCCTGTATGGATCATCTTGTGGCGATTAAAATAACTTTTTGTAGTGAAAGTTAAGGTGCATTCGTCACATTTGTAAGGCATTTCCCCTGCGTGGCTCATCTTGTGCTGCTTCAAGTTACTCTTTCGTGTGAAACTTGAGGTGCATTCATCGCACTTGTAAGACCTATCTCCTTTATGGATCGTTTCGTTTCTCTTCAAACTAACTTTCCGAGGGAAACTTGAGGTACATTCATCACATTTGTAGGGATTTTTTCTTGTGTGGCTGGCAAAGTTGTGCCTGGAAAAATAATATTATTGATGAAATAAGAAACCGGTAACGTTTTGAATGTTCAAATAAACATTGCATGATCTCTGCGAATTCACAGTATGCAACTACTAGTGCACCATCCGTGGTGCTACATACATACATACGGAACTTGGCAAGGTCCGGCTCAACCCAAACGATTATTTGCGAGCCCACTTGTTCGTATTGAAACAATCCATTGGCGTAAACAGGTAATTAACGTGTGATAACAGCAAATGTACATGTTCATGTAGATAATAAATTGGGTTACATTTAATGAGCTGTACAGGTTGTTTAATATTTTTCTTACATTTCACAATCCATGCCTTTTACATTGTGACCATGCTCTTCGTCCAAATGGACTTCATAACTTGCCAAGCCATGGCATGGTATGGTATGGGGTGACCGTATTGATCTGCAACGTCTCCTCTTCTATCTTGACTAGGGAAGAATGTTCCTGAAAATGTAGGCTGCTAGAGATATATGATTCACATCTAGTCTTCTACGTACTTCTGGATTGCTATCTTCACCTGAGCTCCGGTTAGTTTTACATTAGAAAAACTTGTCGTGGGTTGGAAAACTGAAGAAAAATATGCATTGTGTCGAATTAGAAATTGAGAACAAAGGAGTGTCTTTGTGTTTTCAATAGAAATAAATGTTTACAAGCTTTCGAGTTTGAATTTGAATGTACCCACATGTAGTATATTCTTTGGTACCCACATTGTTTGAAATTGATTGGATCCGTAATATCTTCCAGAAAAGAGTCTGATTCAGTTTTAATTTGAGTACTTGCTTATAAATCATTTCCATCTTCACAATGGAATCCATTGCCAAATATACAATAACAGTTTTTATAAGTGAGGTTATATTTTCGTTGTGCACAACACAACTCCTTTTATCATTTACAATCTTTTTATAAGTGTTGGTTCAGTTATGTTCTTTTGGGACTATTTATAAGACAACAAACATAAACAGCCCATATCAAGCTTGTGCATTATGTAACCTGATTCTGGGAACCTTAGTTTGCAAAGTACGTACTGCTTCTAATGAAATAATTGAAACCGTTAAAGCATACATAGATTTACTGGTGAGCCCGGTGTAAACTCCGAGCTTCATATAATTTCTGCTTAGATGTAGAACATGCAGTCGCAGTTTTCTTGTTATTCACAAAGTCGGTCTATAAATGGTGAATCCGTTTATCAAAAGTATGATCCTGTTTTGATATTTTAATAACCATCCACTCGGTGTAGGTTCATAAGTTTTCCAACGTCCCCCTAATTATCTACTCCCATTTAATTTAGCCGGTACAAAATTTCATGCGTATGCATTATTTTGCGACAACACACATGTGTGTATCGACTGTATTGGATGAAACTTATATGGTTTCAGGTTCACGGTTTTCAAAGATTGAAAAGTCATCTATTTCCAGTGTGCTTAAATCATAGACTTGTACAGAAAAGAGGTTTGGGCACTGTTGTACACGGAAACAAACACCGCTGAAAATGGATTTGATTAAATTAGAAATTAAGGATGAAATAGAATTAGATTTCGAAGAAATCTACATTAAAACAGAAAAACACTCTAGTGATGAGGACAGTAATGACCTATTGAATGCAGATGATATAAAGCAGGGTGCGTTTAAACAATTGGCATAATAATGTACAAGTTACTGTTAACGTTTTTTGATGCACAATGAACCTGATTGTCTTATCTAACACCATGTTCGTCTTTTTTAGTTCTGGATCAGCCACAATATGTTTTTGATTGTGAAACTAAGACAAACACAATTGAATATATTAAACCTGAGGTATGAAGGATATTATGAGATTTAACTGTATTGTTTCTATACTGTATTGTTTCAGGTCAACACTTGCATAGTAAAGATAGAAGAAGAGACTGTGCAGATCAGCGCAGCTATACCGCACAGTTGTGAGACGTGTAATATTACATATGATGGTCTGGCGAGTTATGAGATGCATTTAAAGACTAAACATCGTAGTCATATCAGAAGTAGGGATGTTTCTAAACGGTAAGAAGTAATCAGTAATGGTGTTTAGGTGCTGTCTTAATTAATGGTATATATCAGTGGTTCTCAACCTGTGGGCTACAACCGGATCCTGAACATCTACAAATTTATAAGCCTAATAATAGGGTATATTAAGTATAAAAATATGGTAATAGTAACGCCTGTGACACATTTAAATATCAAATGTTATTATGTAATATCAAATGTTATTATATATATACATTTGATATTTCTTTGTAATTTTACTTTTCGTTCTCATTCTTTTCTAAACCTAATTTTTCAGGTTCGCCAAGAAGAAGAGTCTAAAGAGGTGCAAGGTGATCGATCCTGAAGAGAGTTGTTACAAATGTGTCTCATGCACATCAACTTTCAAACAGAGATGGCTTTTAAATCGTCACCAAATAATTCACACTGGAGAGAAGCCTTACAAATGTCACATATGTAACTGTTGCTACACCCAAAGAAGTCATTTAAGACAGCATGAGAAGATTCACAGTGAAGAGAAGCCTTTCAAATGTGATGAGTGCGCCATGGCCTTTAGTCTTAATACTTATTTGAAGAGGCACAAAATAATTCACTCTGGCGAGAGGCCTTACAAATGTGACGTGTGCACCTCAAGCTTCTTCACGCCCAGTACTTTGACCCAGCACAAGAAAACTCATACTGGTGGAAAGCCGCACAAATGTGACATTTGCAACTGTAGTTACACAACAAAACGTATCTTAGAGAGACACATAATGACCCACACTGGAGCGGAAAAGCCTTATCAGTGTGGTTTGTGCAGCGTAAGATTCACCCAGAAATGTCATTTGAACGAACACCTGAGGATACACACTGGAGAGAAGCGGCACAAATGTAATTTATGTTCCTCGCAATTCAGCACAGCTGGCAGCTTGACCACCCACAAGATGACCCATACTGGCGAGAAGCCACATAAATGTGACATTTGCAACTCGAGATTCAAAAGAAAACAAATGTTAAAGAGGCACATGGTGATGCACACTGGAGAGAAACCATACCAGTGTGATGTATGCAAGTCACGTTTCATTTCAAAAGTAGAGTTGAAACTGCACGAGACAGTCCACACTGGAGACAAGCCTCACAAATGTGATGAATGCATGTCAAGCTTCAGCACATCAGGTCGTTTGACGGTGCACAAGATGATCCACACTGGAGAGAAGCCGTACACATGTGATTTATGTATGTCCAGCTTCAGTACACCAGGTAAACTGAAACAACACAAGAAGACCCACTCTGGTGACAAGCCACACAAATGTGATATTTGCAACTCAGCCTTCATAGCAAAAAATATCTTGAAGAGACACATGATGATGCACACTGGAGAAAAACCACACAAATGCGATGTATGCACCATAAGCTTCGCTCAGAAAGGTCATTTAAAGGAACACCAGAGGATACACACGGGAGAGAAGCCACACAAATGTAATTTATGTACATCACAATTCAGCACATCTAGTAGTTTAAATAAGCACAAGAAGACCCACGGGGATGCAAAGCCAGATCAGACAGAAATCAGTGTTTATTAGTATGAAACAGCACAGTATAACAACAATTTCATTGATTGTGCATTCATTATGAATTTTTCTTAATTAAGTAGCAATTGTTATTATTGTAATTATTTATTTTTACGTTAATACACACTTATTTTTGTCTGATTTGACAAGTATCTGCTGTTGTATTTATTTAACAGGTAATTGCAAGAATCAAAACAATATCACGGTGGACTATAATAATTCTAACATTTGAAGTATTGAGCATAATTTATACGCAAAATAGTACTTGTGATATATCATTGTAAGGAGAATTTGATTTAAGATGTAATTGTCTAAAAATATACCAGGTAAGCCATTTGCTACTGTTGACCACACAATGGGAATATTTGACTTCATTTTGCGCCTTTATTTACCTGTAGATAGATTTCAGTCGACTTCCCTAACGCCCTGTATAATAATAGTATGTTATGTACATTTGTTTACAATGGCAATTTTATATAGCAATATAAATGTTTGTACTAGATTTATGCGAGCATGACTACACTTGGAAAATTCCTTATGATAAAAATCTCTTGAGAGTTTCATGAATATACTTTATTAAAACAACTAAAGCGCTGTCTGAGGACTCCCTATAGTACTATCTATGCTAATTGTATGTATCCGTGTATCCTGCGGCCTGTATATCCGTGCTTCCATTTTCGTAATGCCATTAAAACCCTTGTATTGGAGTATTCTAATAAATATGCCCTCTTCGTGACTGAAATATTACTTATAGGCCCAGTTTTACAATCATGAGTTTTCTTTGTTCGTAGTACATTTGAATAGGATACCATTGTGTCAACAATGGTATTCTAGGCTAATGTACCTCTAACAAAGATAAACCACGATCTGATGTGATTCCTCTGCACATAGCTCCAATTAATCAAATTGGTAGTATTATATATTTTATAACGTACCGAGAAAAGTGACCATCTATTTAAATCTAATTAACAGAACATATTACGAATATATAAAATTGTAATTGTTAAATTTCTTAAGAAATAATATTACTAAATAATGGTAACATGCAACCAAATATACACGAAAATTTTCGATACATACATTTTAGATCATGTGTTTGATGAGGTGTATCAGATAACAACAAAACCGTATTTATAAAACGAATTTCTATTTACGATGAACAACATAACTACAATTACTTTTATATGTGCTGGTTCAGTTATAAGACAAGAAACGTAACCAGCCCATCTCAAGCTTGTGCATATATTTAACCTGATTGTGGAAACTTTGGTTTGCAAAGTACGTACTGCTTCTAATGAGATCATGGAAACCCTTAAAGATATAGAGTAAACTCCCAGTGTCATATAATTTCTGCTTAGATGTAGAACATACAGTCGCAGTTGTCTTGTTCCTCGCCAGATCCATCTGTATATGGCGATCGAGTAATCACAACCATGACCCATTTGGATATTTTTAATAAACACATCCACTTACGGCAGGTTAATAAATTTTCTAATGACTCAATAATTATCTATTTAATATAATCGGTACACAATTTCATATGTACGCATTATATTCCTAACACACATGTGAAATAGGAAAACAGGCAAAGTCTGTGTAAGCATTGCAATTGACATCACCGATGTAGAGGTTTCTGGCAACCTCTACATGTTTTGTAAAATGAATGTTTCTTTTTGGTCGTGGGAAAAATATTGTGCATAAAAGTGTAAAGTCGTATATTCTAAGTCGTATTGTAACTCACTCTTTCCAGACTCGTCATTAGGCAAGCACACATGAATGGGATTTACAATCGATCTGTACCAGCCGATCTCGCCCAAATCACTGCCCTGCTTATAAACAGTGAACTTCAATAATATTTCACTGTTTTTAATCATTCTTACATAGTCTACTTACGTAGGGCATAAAACAGAAAGGATTTATCTACCCTATAAAGTAGATAGAACTTTCTAAGTAAAACTAATGGACCGTGTAAAACTACATCAGATAGGATAAATAACTCTATACACAAAATTGAGTCAGATAATATATTTCTGCTAAGTCCGGCAGTATAGGGAAAACGGTATTTTATGAAACTCTTAATATTATTTCAGGTGGGTGAAGGCAAGCCGGTGATCTATTTCCAGTGTGCTTAAATCATAGACTGGTACAGAATAGAGGTTTGGGCACTGTTGTACATGGAAACAAACGCAGCTGAAAATGGATTTGATTAAATTAGAAATTAAGGATGAAATAGAATTAGATTTCGAAGAAATCTACATTAAAACAGAAAAACACTCTAGTGATGAGGACAGTAATGACCTATTGAATGCAGATGATATAAAGCAGGGTGTGTTTAAACAATTAATATTGAAACAATTGGCATAATAATGTACAAGTTACTGTTAACGTTTTTTGATGCACAATGAACCTGATTGTCTTATCTAACACCATGTTCGTCTTCTTTAGTTCTGGATCAGCCACAATATGTTTTTGATTGTGTAGCTAAGACAAACACAATTGAATATATTAAACCTGAGGTATGTAGGATACTATGAGATGAAACATGTATTGTTTCTATAAGTGAAATTTTCAGGTCAACACTTGCATAGTAAAGATAGAAGAAGAGACTGTCCAGATCAGCGCAGTTACACCGCACAGTTGTGAGACGTGTAATATTACATATGACGGTTTGGCGAGTTATGAGATGCATTTAAAGATTAAACATTGTAGTCATATTAGAAGTAGGGATGTTTCTAAAAGGTAAGAAGTAATCAGTAATGGTGTTTAGGTGCTGTCTTAATTAATGGTATATATCAGTGGTTCTCAACCTGTGGGCTACAACCGGATCCTGAACATCTACAAATTTATAAGCCTAATAATAGGGTGTATTATGGATAAAAATATTGTAATAGTAACGCATGTGACATATTCAAATATCAAATGTTATTATGTTATAATTACATTTGATATTTTTTTTGTAATTGTACTTTTCATTCACATTCTTTTCTAAACCCAATTTTCAGGTTCGCCAAGAAGAAGAGTCAAAAGAGGTGTAAGGTGATCGATCATGAAGAGAGTTGTTACAAATGTGTCTCATGCACATCAACTTTCAAACAAAGATGGCTTTTGAATCGTCACCAAATAATTCACACTGGAGAGAAGCCTTACAAATGTGACATATGTAACTCGTGCTACACCCAAAAAAGTCATTTAAGACAGCATCAAAAGAGTCACACTGAAGAGAAGCCTTTCAAATGTGATGAGTGCACCTCGAGCTTCTTCACTGCTAGTAGTTTGACGAAACACAAGAAAACCCACAGCGGTGGAAAGCCATACAAATGTGACATTTGCAACTGTAGATACACAACAAAACGTATCTTAGAGAGACACATAATAACCCACACTGGAGTGGAAAAACCTTACCAGTGTGATTTGTGCAGCGTAAGGTTCACCCAGAAAGGTCATTTGAATGAACATCTGAGGATACACACTGGAGAGAAGCCACACAAGTGTGATTTATGTTCCTTGCAATTCAGCACATCTGGCAATTTGACCAAGCACAAGATGACCCATACTGGTGAGAAACCACATAAATGTGATATTTGCAACTTGAGATTCACAAGAAAACAAATGTTAAAGAGGCACATGATGATGCACACTGGAGAGAAACCTTACCAGTGTGATGTATGCACCTCACGTTTCATTTCAAAAATAGAGTTGAAACTACACGAGACAGTCCATACTGGAGACAAGCCTTACAAATGTGATGAATGCACATCAAGCTTCAGCACATCAAGTCGTTTGACGGTGCACAAGATGATCCACACTGGAGAGAAGCCGTTCACATGTGATTTATGTATGTCCAGCTTCAGTACACCAGGTAAACTGAAACAACACAAGAAGACCCACTCTGGTGACAAGCCACACAAATGTGATATTTGCAACTCAGCCTTCATAGCAAAAAATATCTTGAAGAGACACATGATGATGCACACGGGAGAAAAACCACACAAATGCGATGTATGCACCATAAGCTTCGCTCAGAAAGGTCATTTAAAGGAACACCAGAGGATACACATGGGAGAGAAACCACACAAATGTAATTTATGTACATCACAATTTAGCACTTCTACTAGTTTAAATATGCACAAGAAGACCCACTTGGATGCAAAGCCAGATCCGACAGAAATCAGTGTTTATTAGTATGAAACAGCACAGTATATCAACAATTTCATTACTTGTGCATTCATTATGATTTTTTCTTAATTAAGTAGCAATTGTTATTATTGTAATTATTTATTTTTACATTAATACACACTTATTTTTATCTCATTTGACAAGTATCTGCTGTTATATTTATTTATCAGGTAATTGCAAGAATCAAAACAATATCACGGTGGACTATAATAATTCTAACATTTGAAGTATTGAGCATAATTTATTCGCAAAATAATACTTGTGATACATCATTGTAAAGATAATTTGATTTAGGATGTAATTGTCTAAAAATATACCAGGTAAGCCATCTGCCACTGTTGACCACACAATGAGAATATTTGACTTTATTTTGCGCCTTGATTCACCCGTAGATAGATTTCAGTCGACTTCCCTAACGCAATGGTGTTCTAGGGTAATGTACAAAAGATAATCCACGGTCTGATGTGTTCCTCTGCACATAGCTCCAATTAATCAAATTCGTAGTATTATATATTTTATAACGTACCGAGAAAAGTAACCATGTATTTAAATCTAATTAACAGAACATATTAAGAATATATAAAATTGTAATTGTTAAATTTCTTAATAATTAATAAGTTCATAATGGTAATATGCAACCAAATATACACGAAAATGTTCGATACATACATTTTAGATCATGTGTTTGATGACGTGTATCAGATAACAACAAAACCGTATTTATAAAACGAGTTTCTATTTACGATGAACTACAACTACTTTTATATGTGTTGGTTCAGTTATAAGACGAGAAACGTAACCAGCCCATCTCAAGCTTGTGCATATATTTAACCTGATTGTGGAACCTTTGGTTTGCAAAGTACGTACTGCTTCTAATGAGATAATGGAAGCCGTTAAAGATATAGAGTAACTGTAAACTCCCAGTGTCATATAATTTCTGCTTAGATGTAGAACATACAGTCGCAGTTGTCTTGTTCCTCGCCAGATCCATCTGTAAATGTAAATCGAGTAATCACAACCATGACCCATTTGGATATTTTTAATAAACACATCCACTTGCGGCAGGTTAATAAATTTTCCAATGACTCAATAATCATCTATTTAATATAATCGGTACACAATTTCATATGTACGCATTATGTTCCTAACACACATGTGAAATAGGAAAACAGGCAAAGTGCTGTGTAAGCATTGCAATTGACATCACCGATGTAGAGGTTTCTGGCAACCTCTACATGTTTTGTAAAATGAATGTTTCTTTTTGGTCGTGGGAAAAATATTGTGCATAAAAGTGCAAAGTCGTATATTCTAAGTCGTATTGTAACTCACTCTTTCCAGACTCGTCATTAGGCAAGCACACATGAATTGGATTTACAGTCGATCTGTCCCAGCCGATCTCACCCAAACCAGTTTTTAATCATTCTAACGTAGAGCATAAAATAGAAAAGAATTTATCTACCCAATACAAGTAGATAGAACTTACTAAGTAAAATAGATGCCCCGTGTGACTGGTACAGAACAGAGGTTTGGGCACTGTTGTACGCGGAAACAGACACAGCTAAATATGGATTTGATTAATTTAGAAATCAAGGATGAAATCGACTCAAATATTGAAGAAATCTACATTAAAACTGAAAAACACTATAGCGATGAGGAGAATGATGATCTATTGAACGCAGCCGACATAAAGCAGGGTGCGTTTAATCAATCAATCAATATTGAAATAAATTTTAAAATAACCTACAGGTTACTATTAACGTTCTTTAATACGCAATATACTTGATTGTTTTATCTAACACCATGTTCATCTTCTTTAGTTCTGGATCAGCCACAATACATTTTTGATTGTGAAACTAAGCCAAGCACTGTTCAATATGTTATACCTGAGGTATGAAGAATCTAAGATGAAACATGTATTGTTTTTGAAATAACAAAACTTTCAGGACAACACTTGCATAGTAAAGATAGAAGAAGAGACAGTGCAGATCAGCGCAGTTACACCGCACAGTTGTGATAAGTGCAATATTACATATGATGGTTTGGCAAGTTATGAGATGCATTTAAAGACTAAACATCGTAGTCGTATCAAAAGTAGAGAAGTTTCTAAATGGTAAGAAGTAATCAGTAATGGTGTTTTGGTGCTGTGTCTTAATTAATGGTATATATCAGTGGTTCTCAACCGGATCCTGAACACCTCAATATTTATTTCGTTTCGCTGGTTTCGCCGCGCCGCCATCGCTTTGTTTTGAGCACAATACATTTCATTCACATGAAATGAAATTCTAAACCCAATTTTTTAGGTTCGCCAAGAAGAAGAGTCTAAAAAAGCACAAGGTGATCGACCCTGAAGAGAGTTGTTACAAGTGTGACTCATGCACATCAACATTTAAACGAAGATGGCATTTGAATCGTCACCAAATAATTCACACTGGAGAGAAGCCTTACAAATGTCAAATATGTAACTCATGCTACTCCCAAAGAAGTCATTTAAGACAGCATCAGAAGATTCACACTGAAGAGAAGCCTTTCAAATGTGATGAGTGCACCATGGCTTTCAGTCTTAATAGTTATTTGAAAAAGCACAAAATCATTCACTCTGGGGAGAGGCCTTACAAATGCGATGTGTGCACCTCAAGCTTTTTCACTTCTAGTACTTTGACCCAGCACAAGAAAACCCACAGTGGTGGAAAGCCGCACAAATGTGACATTTGCAACTGTAGCTACACAACAAAACGTATCTTAGAGAGACACATAATGAACCACACTGGAGTGGAAAAGCCATATCAGTGTGATTTGTGCAGCGTAAAATTCTCCCAGAAAGGTCATTTGAACGAACACCTGAGGATACACACTGGAGAGAAGCCGCACAAATGTAATTTATGTTCCTCGCAATTCAGCACATCTGGCAGCTTGACTAAGCACAAGATGACCCATACTGGCGAGAAGCCACATAAATGTGATATTTGCAACTCGGCCTTCATAGCAAAACAAAGATTAAAGAGACACATGATGATGCACACTGGAGAGAAACCTTACCAGTGTGACGTATGCACCTCACGTTTCATTTCAAAAACAGAGTTGAAACTACACGAGACAGTCCACACTGGAGACAAGCCTTACAAATGTGATGAATGCACGTCAAGCTTCAGCACATCGGGTCGATTGACAGTGCACAAGATGATCCACACTGGAGAGAAGCCATACACATGTGATTTATGCCTGTCAAGCTACAGCACATCCGGTAAATTGAAACAGCACAAGAAGACCCACTCTGGTGACAAGCCATACAAATGTGATATTTGCAACTCAGCCTTTGTAGCAAAACATATTTTAAAGAGGCACACAATGATACATACTGGAGAAAAACCTCACAAATGCGATGTATGCACCATAAGCTTTGCCCAGAAAGGTCATTTGAAGGAACACCAAAGGATACACACGGGAGAGAAGCCACACAAATGTAATTTATGTACATCACAATTCAGCACATCTAGTAGTTTAAATAAACACAGTGAGACCCACACGGGTGCAAAGCCACATAAATGTGATATTTGCAACTCATGCTTTCGAGCAAAGACTTTATTACAGAGGCACATAATGACGCACACAGGAGAAAAACCTTACAAATGTGATGTGTGCACCTCATGTTTCATTTCAAAAGTCGAGTTGAAAATGCACAGGATGATCCACACCGGAGAGAGGCCCCACAAATGTGATCTATGTATTTCAAGCTTCATCACAAAAAGTCGCCTGACAATGCACAAAATGATTCACTTTGGAGAGAAGCCACACAATTGTGATGTATGCTCGTCGACCTTCACCCTAAAAAGTGGTTTAAACGTTCACAAGTTGATCCATACCGGGGAGAAGTCTTTCACGTGCAGTATATGCCCTTCGAGCTTCATCACGAAATGTCGTTTGACGGCGCACGAGAAGGTCCACACGGGAGAGAAACCTTTCGAATGTGACGAATGCACCACGAGCTTTGCTACAAAGGGTCAACTGAAGAGACACAAATCAATTCACACTGAAGAGAAACCTTTCAAATGTGACGCTTGCACCTCGAGCTTTGCCACATCTGCCGGCTTGACTCGGCACAAGAAGATTCACTTCGGCGAGAAACCACACGAATGAGATATCAGCTACTCATTTTAATTTCAAAGTCACAAGGACACGCAGGGAAAAAGTTTCACACAAATATGTTGCACTTCCTCCAGTTTCATGGATAAAGTTTCTTCATGACCAAACATTCACGACCTAAAATTAAAAGTAGTATAGCATTTGATATTATAACGAATTAGAAAATTAAGTTTAAAAGCCTTGTTTTTGTTTAATAATTATCATCTATGATAAATTTCCTACAAGTTTTAAAAACAAACTTCATTTGATTAATTAACTTATAGACAAATTTATAGAGCTTGCTCTTCTACATTGTGAGATGAAAAAGTGGTACCAGATACTCTGAAATCTATAAGGTAAGTAAACAGTGGTCGTAATATTTATTTTATTTATTTATTACTCTCAAGTACTTTCTGGAGAGAAACCCCGAATAAAGATTTCACCCTGTGACATCGTCAAAAGCGGCTTTATTTTAATTATGCCCCTTTTTCTGCACACAGAAACTTGAAATTGTGTTTACCCGTCCTGAATTACACAAATTTTGGATTCCTGTACTCACATTTAATGGAAAACAACCCCCTTATTACCTTCTCATTTATGGCCTCTAGCTCAAATTACGTATTTCACAACGATAATAATATTACATCAAACTCTTTATTGTTATAAATAGATAAGAAGGCATCAATATTCGAAACGAAATTTCATATCTCTGTTGTTTCATAACAATTTTCATGCAATATCATTGTGATTTTATAAGAATACCATTGTAATTATCTTAAGGAAAAATAACCGCCCACGGAGGCCCACCGTGTCTCATTGTGCTCGTATTCGGGCCCTCGATGAATCGAGTTCCTGGGAGCACATTTAGTTATACAAATAAATTAGCAAAATTTCATGGAATATTTTTGAAGTTTTGATAATTTTATAATACAGGCAATAGACGGATTTTATGATAATATTTTCATTGAATATTTTTGCAGTTTTGATAAGTTAACAATACATGAAATGATGGAATATGTTATTTGTTAAAAATTCATAATCCGAAGTTTCAATTTTCAAAGGTATTGCTAATTCCCAACAATTGTTGGGAATACTACATTCGAAGAATCAATTGTTGGGAATAAACAATAAAAATAGTTTCAAAATTTTCAGAGTTCATAGGCAACTTGTTGTGTGAGCGTGCACTGATTAGGCAAGCACTATTTTAAACATTCAAAGTGTAAAGGCAACTTGTAGTGTGAGCGTGCATTGATTAGGCAAGCGCTATTTTAAAATATAAACATTCAAAGTGTATAGGCAACTTTTTGTGTCAGAGTGCATTGATTAGGCAAGCGCTATACTATGATTTTCTCATGAAATTGGCACAAATTTCTTCTTAAGTACTTTAAAACTAACTTTGAGTAAACTATATTATTTAAATTTTGTACTTCGAAGCTTATATTAGCGGCCGATGGTAAATTTAAGATTAATTGATTAATTTCGTTTGAAGCAGTTTGAAGATGGTTTCAAGGTCACTCTTGATGGCCTAAAATGGCGTGTGACTATTGGATATTCTTTGAATTGGATGTTGATACACAAGAAGCAAATCTGTGTTCCGTTAGTTATTCCGCTTCAAACATAACATTGTGCACAAACAGCTATTTTTAAGTGGTAGTTGAATAATGTCTGGTAGCAGTGAATATTAATGCAAGAAATCTAAACAAACGCCTCCACATGTGTGCATGTGTGCTCACCACCATCCAACTTTAAGGGCAACTGGAAGTTTAGAATTCTCTATCGATCACCCTGCTTTCCACCGTGTTTTGCACCAACGGCACATCATAACGTGCCTGAAAGCCGTTGAGTTGTTTGTTTAAGGTGTTGCGAACCTGCCATAACTTGCCGAGGGTAACAAGTGCCTGTAAGCCGGTTGAAAATGGGTTCCATTAGTTCTGAATGTGGCATAGATGGTTTGATGGATGCAGCAGTTCAGGTTAAAACTGAAGAATGCTCTTTCGAGGAGGAGAATGGAGACCTGTTGAATGCAGCTGGTACAAGACTGGGTACGTTTCTGAGTTTATTAATGCATATGTCCTGTACGTGGGTGTCTTATGAGATGGATATTGCTGCTTATTGATTGATCGCTATGCTATTCAGTGTACCACTGTTGAAAACAGTGGAGCGGCAAAAACGAGCCTTTATCCGTCATTATTTCGTTGCCAATTTATGATTTAATTTTTATTAGTTGCAGGGCAGCAGTCAAGTTCCTCTATTTGTAATTCTAATGGGAGCTTGGATGAACATGGTAAATCAGAGGTATGTATGGTCCGTTTTTTTTTTCAAGATCCGCCACCTGTCGCTTTATGTTGGTCATAACAAAAATCGCTACATATTGTAACCTTGTTGTACATATTGTAACATATTGTAACCTTGTTACACTAATGACAAAAGGTGCAGAGTTTCCACGCTAATACTTTCGAAAGAAATTGCGACATTGGTGGATCTTTAAAAAATACAGACTATAGAAGATGCATTGTATTGTTGCAAACATCCATTAATGGATAAATGCATAAGAAGAAAAACAGAAGGCTGATTGATCAATTCACATTTATTTAAACCATGTGTGTGTTGAATTTTTCTATATGTATATATATATTTGTCTTCGGGCCACATAAGCATGGAGTAAAGAATAATTTTAAAACTGATAGTTACGTCATCATTAGCTCGTCAGTTCTACCTGCACATTTAGAAAACTCAGTTGTCATAATTTTATTCATCTGTTATAATTTTATTAATTTTATTCATCAAATAATACTCAAATAATAAGTTCTTAATAGCTTATAATCAAAATTAATTGCTCTTTTTTATTATGACAATAGATGACACTATGTGTTTTTGATTGCTTTTTGTGATATATTCAGGTGTATTACGTATAAAACAAGCGTTAACTGTAACGTATATGTAACTTGACATCACATTTCAATGTGAGATGTATTTATCTTATAAATAAATGCATCTGAGATTTGAACATGGTGCTGTCAAGTAACGTACACGATACAGTTAACTGTTTTTGATACGCAACACACTGAATTGTCATATTATGTGACGTCAAAATGAATGCAATATAAAGTGGTGCCCGTTTTATCTGCAATAACTCAGTGCAGTGTCAGGGTGAAATCACACACAGGCACTTATATGTGGACCCAGCTAGGATCCAAGAATGTGGGGCCATGCCAAACACCCAGAAAAAAACACAGCAGAAATGTTTGACAAAACCGGAAAAGGAATAAAGCCAATGGAAGTGATAATAAAATACTTAAAACTATGTAATGTAGAATGCAACTGATGCCAAATAAAGGTTATTATTATTGTTATGTGGACACAGCTATAACTATCAGTTTAAAAATTACACGGTTTAGATGCGAATTTTATAGTTTCTATAATCTTGCATTTCCAGGATAATTCTTGTGTAGTCGAGGTAGAGAAAGAAGTGGTGCATATAAATCCCGTAACGCCGTACAGATGTGAAACATGTAATCTGACTTATGATGGCTTGGCAAGTTACGAGGTGCATTTCCAAACTAAACACCTCAGTTGCATCGGAAACAGCACTGTTGTAAAAAGTAAGTTTTTTTTCTTCAAAAACTGATTTCATGTATCTACCGTGTATTCCAAACTTTTTTGACTTGCGGCACCCTTTTTGAACTAGGGGTTTCCCATCCTTTTCCATTATATTTTTCGCAAACTTCTATGAAATATTTAATAATTTTGTGAGGAATATGATTCACGGGGAGAGGCGTTATAATTTTCAATTAAACATTTGCAGGTTCCATTAATGTTTGTAATTTATGAAAAATTTGGTATTTATAATAAAAAAAAAAAATGTAAGGTTGCAATCAGTAAATTCAGCAAAAAAAGTTTCCATTGAAATGAAAATTTGCACCACAACGTAGTATGGTCATTTTTTTTTAAAGAACCACCACTTGTTACATATAGAACAGTAACCGTAACCATAAATGACCGTAACAGAGTTCCCAAAAATACTTTCGAGAGAAATCGTGACGTGGATCTTAAATCTGACCTTGGTGGATCTTAAAAAAAAAAAAACGGATGTTTGTTTATATTGTTATTTATTAAGGAATCCTCCAAAATCACAGAATTTTAATTCTCATTTTTCTGTTAGCTGAAACACTTTCTGAAGACCATTCGCGTTCAGTGACAACAATGTCTGCAGAGAAGACCCGTGAAAGTCAACTGGCAAATCAAGCATGTACTTTTATAATTGCACCGAGTGCTGTCACCAATTGGGCAATAATCTACAAAATTACGCCCCTGAGCTTTGCCCTGAATCGTGATATCAAGACGCGAAAGATCGCCCCCAAAGAGCAGCCTTCATTTTACAAATGCAATAAATGCGTCTTAACGTTTGCCCAAAAAGGAGATTTGACGACGCACGTGAATATGGTGCACTGCTTTTCCCCGAATCACGATTTCAAGACGCATGAGGTGACCCCCAAAAAGCAGATTTACAAATGTACGAAATGCAACTTAACGTTTACCCGAAAAGGAGATTTGACGAAGCACACGAAAATCTGCTCCGCCCTGAATCACGGTTTCAAGTCGCATGAGGTGACCCCCAAAGAGCAGCCTTCGATTTACAAATGTGTGAAATGCAACATAAAGTTGACCCGAAAAGGAGATTTGACTAAGCACATGAAATTCTGCTCTCCCCCAAATCGCGACTTCAAGACGCATGAGGTGACCCCCAAAGAGCAGCCTCCGATGTACAAATGTACAATATGCAACTTAACGTTGACCCGAGAAGGAGAATTGACCAAGCACATGAAAGTGGTGCACAGCTCTGCTCTGAATTACGATTTCAAGACGCATGAGATGACCCCCAAAACTCAACCTTCGATTTACAAATGTATGAAATGCAACTTAGCGTATGCCCGAAAAGGAGATTTGACCAAGCACATGAGAAGGGTGCACAGCTTTGCCCTGAGTCATGATTTCAAGACGCATGAGATGACCCCCAAAGAGCAGTCTTCGATTTACAAATGTAAGAAATGCATCTCAATGTTTTTCCAAAAAGGAGATTTGACTAGGCACATGAATACGGTACACAGAGCAAGGAAGTATTACACATGTGATGTGTGCGAATCAAGCTTTGCCGGAGAGAATGATTTGAGGAGGCACATGTTAATCCACTCTGGAAAGAGGCGGTTCAAATGCGATTTATGCACCTCTCGCTTCACCCTGAAAGGTGATTTGAAGAGGCACACACTGATCCACATCCTGGAGAAGCCCCACAAATGTGACTTGTGCCCCTCAAGTTTCTCTGATAGAAGTAATTTGAGAAGGCACAAGAAACGACACATCGCATCCATGTCGGAGCGTCACAAGTGTACCGTATGCACAACAAGCTTCGCTCTGAAGAGAAATTTGATTAAGCACATGTTGATACACACTGACGAGAAACCTTACCAGTGTGATGAATGCACCTCGATGTTTGCCCTGAAAAACGATCTGAAGAGGCACAAAAAGTTCCACGCTGGACATCTGCTCCACAATTATGATGTGAGCTCCACAAGCTCCTTCGGAGAAGGTAATTTGAAGATTCACAATGTGGCCGATGAATGAATACATTGTATAAAATGCTTTAGAAATTGAATCGTTTATTTCAGAAACCTAAGTGAATATTTTCAAATTTTTGGGAATGAAAGAAAAACATTAATAACATTTAAATATGTAATTAATTAATAATTTTTAATGTTATTTATTAAATATTTATACATATTTAATATATTGTAATTAAATATCCTATAAAAAACGGAATGTCACTTGAAGGAATAATGTAGAAAAATATGCGTTTACTGATATATCAGAATTCCACAAAAAAGAGAAATCCATAATAATCCATGATGGGTTTATGTTGATGGGTTTTTTAAATAAACGATTCAATTAGAAATTCATAAACAATAATATATACAGGGTGTTTCAAATTAATCCACACAAATCGCTAATTTAGGGTAAAATAAAAAAGTAAATCTGGCAACTAAGCCAAAATTTAGAACCGGTATCTGTAATATCGATTGATTGTCATGTCGTTACTGCCAATGTCATCTGTGAAGTTCCAAAATTTATAATAAATCAGTATTATTTCTATGTCTTACCTCATCACCTTTGAAATAATTAAATATTTAAGCAGTTGCCAGAGTTCTGTTTTTTACTCTTTTGCCACAGAAAAATAACTGCCATCTCGTAGGTAAAATGGCGAATTGGGTAATTTGAAACGGTTGGTATAGGGTATTCCATTTAAAAACCAAAAGTTGATCTCTACTTCCTATGGAAATATCAAAGTAGCAATAAACTAGGAAGTAGCTGTGATAGAAGTTTGAAAGTAATTCGTTTGAAAAGAACCAAATCGCCCAAGTTTGGATGAATATTTTTGAAATTTGAATTTTATCGGGTACCTCATAAATTTAATTAAACTGGCATGAGAAACTGTATATGGTTATTAACATGTTCTGATTATAAGATCAGACCATGCTATAAACATGGATCGGATCTATATAAACCGGGTTAATTTGTAATTTGTAATTGTAGAGGAGCAGACAACTGCATCTAATTATAAAACTAACGGAGTCTTGGCCGGACAAATTGCACCAGAGGTATGTAGAAAATTCGATCAGAATTGTACAGTCTATACAACCTTGTATTTTCAGCAAAATGCTTGTGAAATAAAAGTAGAGGAAGAGGAGCAAGAATCAGTGGAGATTGATCCTATTTTACCATATGGTTGCCTCCAGTGTAATACTACGTATGACGGCTTGGCAAGCTATGAAATGCACATACAGACCAGACATAGTAGTGACGTCAAAAATAGTAAAATGTTAGTAACATTTTCAGCAATCTGTAATATAGTTTATTGTGTATAGAGGTGGTTCAAAACTTTTTCGATTCGCTGTGCCCTTTTTGAACTTGGGTTTTTTCATGGCCCTTTTTATTATATTTGTTGCAAATTTCTATGAAATGTTTCATAATTTTGTGATGAATGTGATTTGTGGGGTATGTAAAAATTCGCACCTACCATTAATAATTGAATTCCATTAATTCCATTCCCGGGTGCTCAATTAAACAACAAATTATTTAATAAATTCCCAATAAAACTCATTTTGGTGCAAATGAACTTATAAGCATCAGGCCCTGCTTTTCCGCCACTGTTATTTGCAGAAAATTTAATGAAAATAAACTTTGCTGGAAATTACGAACTTTTCATTAGAGATTTCAAAATTTTCATTAGAAATGATGAAATTCTTATTATAAATACCAACATTTTACTACATCTACATTTTCTTTACAAATAAATAAAATATATTTACCATTGCAAAAACCTAATCAAACCGCAAAATTCTCATTAAAATTATGCCATGTCAATTGCAAATTAAATTTACAAAAATTACATAATTTACTTACTTTAATTTTTTACTTTAATTGATTTTTTATTATTAGATACAAAATTTTTCATAAATTACAATGATTAATGAAACCTGCAAATTTTTAGTTAAAAATTATAACGACTTTTTACAAAAATTACTTTCGTCTAATAGAAATTTGCAAAAAAAATTCTGGGAACGGAAGGGTGCCATGGAAAAACCGTAGTTCAAAAAGGGAGCTGCGAGGTGAAAAAGTTTAGTAACCACTGTGTTAATACAAAAAATCAAAATTGTTACTTTAGCAAATTATTAATAAACGTGTCGTCGGGCCTGCCTGCCCAAAATTCAGGGATCTGCTGGCCCAACATTTGGCGGGCCCACCAGGAAATTTCCCATTTTCCCGTATGGCTCATCCGTCCCTGCTTATAAGAACAATAACTCATGGTAAATGTGATTTTTGTTTTAGGCAAACGAGCAATGCAAATCGGATCACTATGTTGGTGTTCACCTGTAAGGTTTGCCACTCAAGCTTCACGCAAAAGTCTGCATTGAAGAAGCACGAGATGATGCACGGCAGAAAGAAGAGGCCTTACAAATGTGACGGATGTGCCTCAAGCTTTTCCACGGAAAATTATTTGAATAAGCATAGGTTGACTCATACCAGCCAGAAACCTCACCAATGTGATGAATGTTCCTCAAGGTTCGTCACAAAATGTCTATTAAAGAAGCATAAAAGAAAGCACATGAAACACAGGCCGTTTAAATGTGATGTTTGCATCTCGGGGTTCTTCCAAAAGGCCAACTTGGACAGGCACGCAAGGACCCACATAGCAGAGAAACCTTTTAAATGTAAAGTGTGTCATACAAGATTCTCGACGCAAGTGAATTTGAAAAAGCACTTGGTAGCGCACTCCGGAGAGCAACCGTACAAGTGTGATGTCTGCGCCTCGAGCTTCGCCATGAAACGGGAATTGCGGCGTCACAGGACGGTCCACACCGGGGAGAAGTCTTACGCATGTGAAGTGTGCACCTCCAGCTTCACAGATAAATATAATTTGAGGAGGCATGAGAGGAGACATAAAGAAAAGAAAAATTACATATGCAACGTGTGCACATCACACTTTTCCACAATAGGTAATTTGAGAAGGCACAAGATCACCCATACTGGAGGTAATCTTGTATTGTGATGAATGTCTCACCACCGGGAAGGGTAATTTGAGGGAGCTCACGTGTACATAGCAAAATGTTGCCACCAAGTATTACAACAAAGACTCGAGTGCTTGATTGGTTTTTATTTATCCCCCCTCCATGAAAACCTAGACCTAAACACTAAACCTAAACCTAAACTACAAACCTAGGTATGTAGGTAAATAAATCTAAAACAAATTTATGAAAATACATCATGTGTTTCTATTGAATATTGCTATTAAAATTTCAATTAGTATTATCACACAAGATTTCAACGATTACTATCAGAATTTCCATCATAATCAAATTTCAGATATTTTTATCAACATCTAAATAATTACTGTTAAAATCTATTTTCAATTCTGTGTTCATCAAATGCGCATACATTGCTTTTAAAATAATCATAATTATTTTGTTGTTTAGTGTATTAAAATTGTATATTGTATTTTTGTTTCTGACACTGCTTCAGAATTGTTTAAAACTAGTATGAACAATAAAATATTCTCGGGCTGGATAAAATCCGTTCGTGTTAAAACCTCTGTTTTGAAGCATCCATGAGAATAACAATAATCCTTATAAAAGAATTGTTAGTTTTAGTTTTACTTTGAGCTTGTGAAGGGAGAAATAATTGAAGAAACTAAAATAATTAGTGTATAGTAACATCTTCCTCAATGGAGCATTTCCCAGAACAACATCGCAACATTCAAATACGTACACACCCCAGAATATAGAACATCCAGTTTCTTAATGAGCAAACATAAACATCCTAAAAGTAAAACAAGATTAATTGTAGTAACGAATTATAAAATTAAGTTTAAAAGCCTCGTTTATGTTTAATACTCATCACATAATAAAAGTAATAGTGAATAGGTAAATAGGTAATAGCAAATTTTCCCTACTTTAAAAAAATTATCTTCCAATGATTGACTGACATATGTACAAATTTATACATCCCGCTCATCTATATCATGAAGAGTATTGAGCAGCACTTACCTCAGTGCTACTGTGGTAATTGTAATCAACTCAAAGACTGAATTATTCTTAAGTAGTTTCCTGCAGGGAATTATATTGACACTAACATAGAGTAACATTAAACACAAAAAATAGCAGCAACGACTAAAAATACAGTAATGAACCGTTTTACCTTGCAGAATCTGTTGCTCTGGAATGCAGCATCTTGACCCAGCTCTGGCCGATCAATGCAAATCCATACGTATTGGTAGGGTATTGAAAGTCATATTTATTCATTCATGCTCGGTGAACATGGGAATTTTTCACCTTGTAACAAGTGAATAATCGATATAAACGTACGTTGTTTACAATTTTATAGAGGTTATTACATTTCGACCGACTACTTTTTCTTTCTCGTTAATTTTATAACTCATCGATTTCGAGAAATCCGAGCGGTTTCAAATATCGCATGTATTCCCATAAAAACCATAAAAACATGTGTTAATTAATAAGTACTATATCTTATTAGATACAGTATTTTACAAGGTTTCAGGATATATTTTTGGAATGAATAAATATAATTTCTCTGAATAAAATTATTTAAATAATATGGTAAATAATTGGTAATTTTAATTATAAATTATACAGTGACACGTAGAATCATGTCTATATTCATGTAAAGCTTTAAAATTGTGCAAATATTTGCAAATACAATCCATGAAGATGAAAAACGGCAAAAATCGAAGATTTAATGAAATTTCATAGAAAAACGTAAATAATCGAAAAACTAACCATACAGTAGTATTTATTTTGATAATTTATGGTACAGAAAATATAACGTGAAAGTAATTATTAACAGCGTTTAAGTTGAAAAACACTTTTACGTCCGAAAAACCGCGCTCTTAATAAATGTTAACGAAGTGCAAAAAATGTAGTGCAAAAGCTTTATTTTTACAGTCAAAGCCGGTGCTCTAATATCTCCTTAATTCTCTTCTTGTACAAATATCGATTATAAATAAACTTTATCTTTGCGCATACTTCAGACTTGAAACTTGAGATATTATATATTCATGACTTATCTTTAATGACTTTAAAATATTGAGTGCAACAAATTCGCAATCATTACTATTCAATGTATGTTATTTGTACACGGATAAAATAGTTACAAAATTTCCTATTTAAGTTTGCGACGTTAAAACTTTGTTATTGCATATTAAGCATGCATTTCCATACATTTCTAACATTGTATCTAACTTTTGCGTAGCATAGAATTCAGCTTGAACTGCATGCCTCGCTAATCACCCACAGGTTATCAGGTAAGTTTAAACACACCAACTGAGTTCCCAGACTCTAAACCTGTCTCGTTAATGATTCACTCATATATGGATAGAAGTGAATTGCAAACTGCTTGGATCATAATAGAATCATAATACGTAGTTTCCAAGTTGTATTCGTCCCAACTTACTAACTAGCTAGTTTCAAATGTTCAACGTATAACGAGATTTATCTTTCAATACAGTTACATACAAATTAAGAAGTTGTAAATTTGCAGATTATAATATAACTTACGTTATATATGATGTACATACATGTTTGCAAGTTGTGTGTGGGCATATCTCTCACTGTAAAATTATACAAATGGGAATTAGCGCTGTAATATTATTACATAATTCATTCTTAAATAGTGATAAGCCCTAATATTTAGTAAGACACTCTTACACTAACTGCAAGCTTCATAGTACATCAATTCATTTGAGTATAAGAAATAGTTATGAATAAGTATAGATTTGTACAAAAATCAAGATTTTCTGTTTAGAGATACGAATTAAGTAAAGGGTTTTGGGTCTCATTCCTTAGTTTATTCGTTCACCCTCAATCTAAGCTTACATCTCATGATGCCTCCGCAAATCCCGTAGCCCAATGCTGTAAAATAATAATATCTTACTATAAAATAGTAATAATGTAATTTTGCAGACATTCCTCGACATTTACCGTCTGGAATGGTTATGGTTATGGAATGGTTAACATTAATAGTCACAAAAACTTATTACTAAATAAGTACCTATAACTATTCATAATCAATTTCGCTTTTCTTATTTTTTTATTACAGCATCAGAACGGTTTTTTTTGTTGACCCTTGTTTTCAACATTTTTTTGAGAAAAATGTAAATAACTTTGCAAAACTGTACTAAAAATAAAAATAAAAACTTATTACTAAATAAGTACCTATAACTATTCATAACCAATTTCGCTTTTATTATTTTTTTATTACAGCATCAGAACGTTTTTTTTTTGTTGACCCTTGTTTTCGACATTTTTTTGAGAAAAATCTAAATAACTTGGCAAAACTGTACTAAAAATAAAAATAAAAACTTATTACTAAATAAGTACCTATAACTATTCATAACCAATTTCGCTTTTATTAATTTTTTATTACAGCATTAGAACGTTTTTTTTTTGTTGACCCTTGTTTTCGACATTTTTTTTAGAAAAATCTAAATAACTTGGCAAAACTGTATTAAAAATTAAAATAAAATAAAAATTCTTCAAAAAAAATGCGTTAAGACAACTAATTAAACATATATACAATCCGCCAACTATTCTAATTATATTCTAATTATAATAAATATATAATTAATTTTTGGATTAAAATATCCCAAATTATACAGGGCGTTAAACACCCTGTATGTTTGAAACTAATTTAAGCATATGCACCTTTGAGTATGCTGAACCTTTTATTTTAAACATTTTTACGTATTTTCAAAATTAAACGATATATATATATTCTCCGATCCAGCCCTGTTAACTCACCCTGTATATACGTATTGTATATAATTATATATACTACGTATTGATTACTATATTATTATATTGTAAATTATTGTATTATATATTGTATTGTATATCTGTTTTAAGCACAGTTCATTTGAATTTGAATTTTATTACTTTCAAAATTAAACGAGATGTCCTCCGATCTAGTACTCTTAACTCACCCTGTATATACGTTGTGTATATAATTGTATATACTACGTATTGATTACTTTATAATTATATTATATATCATTGTATTATATATTGTATTGTATATCTGTTTTAAGCACAGTTAATTTTGATTCTAATTTTATTGTTTTCAAAATTAAACGATATATCCTCCGATCTAGTACTCTTAACTCACCCTGTATATACGTAGTGTATATAATTGTATATACTACGTGTTGATTACTTTATAATTATATTATATATCATTGTATTATATATTGTATTGTATATCTGTTTTAAGCACAGTTAATTTTGATTCTAATTTTATTGTTTTCAAAATTAAACGATATATCCTCCGATCTAGTACTCTTAACTCACCCTGTATATACGTAGTGTATATAATTGTATATACTACGTGTTGATTACTTTATAATTATATTGTATATCATTGTATTATATATTGTATTGTTTATCTGTTTTAAGCACAGTTAATTTTGATTCTAATTTTATTGTTTTCAAAATTAAACGATATATCCTCCGATCTAGTACTCTTAAGTCACCCTGTATATACGTAGTGTATATAATTGTATATACTACGTATTGATTACTTTATAATTATATTATATATTGTATTGTATATCTGTTTTAAGCACAGTTAATTTTGATTCTAATTTTATTGTTTTCAAAATTAAACGATATATCCTCCGATCCCGCACTGATGACTCACCCTGTATATACGCATTGTATATAATTGTATATAGTACGTATTGTTTACTATATTATTGTATTGCATATTGTATTGTATATCGGTTTTAAGCACAGTTTCAACATTTAAAAGCTACTGGTAAGCTCTGCAGGCATATATAGTGATGCTGGACAATATCTCGGATTAGCATTAATAAATATGCGTAATCTCGAGTTTTCGTGATATTAATTTCCATTATTTCAGCACTCGAATGATGCTGAAGCAGTTTCGTTTGATTTGCATAGGAGCTGGATAACACTATGAGCACCATCAATTCGATTACTTAAATGGATGAAATTTCCACTTCATGCCCATGCATTAGTTTCGCAAAAGTTATGCCTGCCGTTAGTTTGGGAATTCATTGTCGTTCTATACGTACGTGACCGATAAAACAATCCGCTTATCCACTCGCATGGACATTAATCACGTTTTCAATAGTTGTACTTCGATTACGTGATATTAAGCATCACAGAAGTGCATCAATGATAATTTAGATGGTGATTGGTGACGGGCAAATTTATTGTTCGCAATTTAGACATTCTAATTGCCGATAAAGCATAATTCATTAGTATGCTATGGTATAGTATTAAGTACAAGTCAAACATAATTATACACAATTAGAGTTACTCTGCAGTAGAATACTGCCTAAGTACTAAGTACTATTTTTGACACAGGCAACTTCATTTACACTTATTAGACATGAATTGGCAATAAAAGTTATCTTCATGTTATTTTATTTTTTATTGTTGAATTTCATATTTAACTGCTCAAATACGAAATTATTATTAGTTTCAGCAATATTTGCGACTTCCAAACACATTAAGGTATATTATGCATTATTTTTTCCTAAGGTCAATTAATATCTTCTTTTCACTTTTAGGTGGATGGTATAGTTTATTCATTGTTTTCTTTAAAATCTTCATAGCTCGGCTTTTAAATTGATTTGATTCTTCAGAATCTAGTTCCTCGATGCATTTCCTAAATCATTTATAACTTCTTTATTGGTAATTCTCTATTTCTTTATTGTAAATAACTCTCTATAGGTAATTCCTCATCCTCTATTGCGTATTTTAATCCTTCATTTAGTAATGGAGCACTTGAATACATAAAATATGCATCGGGCTTTATATTTGCGAGGAATAAGTATTTAAAAAATATCCGAAGACGCCGTTAAATAGCAATGCCCACTCGTTCAAAGTTTCCCTTGGAAAATTCCATTTAGAAATTACAGATTCGCGAAACATTAATTGGACTTGGCGAAGTTTAAAATTTCCAGGGCATTTGTGCGAAACTGAATGCTCGTTAAGTAGTTTAAAGTTGCAGGAGAACTGCAGAAATGTTATTCGCTGCAGTTTTCTTTTTCGAAACAAATCTGTATCGAGATCGATTATTTTTATTTATAATCATCTTTAATTACGAAGTTTTCAAATATAGTGTAAGGGAAACATTCTGCAGGATTACCAAATAATTAAAACACCACGAACAATGAGCAAGATTGAAAAATTAATACTTAAGAAAGTTACTAATAAATATAATGTATTAGAGAAGAAATTCAGTTGAAGTCAGCAAACTTAAAATGTTATAATTTACATTTAAAATATCAAAAGAAGTCTCTCCATTAGAATAGGATATATTTTCAGAAAAAAAAAAAATGTTATCGCGAAGAAAATTATTAATAAATATAATTTATTAGAGAAGAAATTCATTTGAAGTCAGCAAACTTAAAATGTTATAATTTACATTTAAAAGAAGTCTCTCCATTAGAATAGGATATATTTTCAGAAAAAATTAATAATGTTATCGCGAAGAAAGTTATTAATAAATATAATGTATTAGAGAAGAAATTCATTTGAAGTCAGCAAACTTAAAATGTTAAAATTTACATTTAAAAGAAGTCTCTCCATTAGAATAGGATATATTTTCAGAAAAAATTAATAATGTTATCGCGAAGAAAGTTATTAATAAATATAATATATAAGAGAAGAAATTCGTTTGAAGTCAGTAAATTTAAAATGTTATAATTTACATATAAAAGAAGTCTCTCCATTAGAATAAGATATATTTTCAGAAAAAAATAATAATGTTATCGCGAAAAAAGTTATTAATAAATATTATGTATTAGAGAAGAAATTCAGTTGAAGTCAGCAAACTTAAAATGTTATAATTAAATTTAAAAATATCAAGCGAAGTCGCTTTCGAAATTAATCTTTCAAAGTTTGAAGTACATATAAATTAATTATCATAATAAATTTCAACTGAACTGCTACTGATGATGAGCGCAATATATATATATTGTTACGTTTTTGTGTAGCCCCACGTTCGGGTGCCAATTGTAACGTTTTTGCATTGCCCTACTTTCGGGACTACAAAATGTTACGTTTTTATTTATTTACTCTTATCTCAGGTTCAATAGTAGGTTCAATCATAACTAAATAGAGTTTTGTTCAAATACTTTAATGAATTGAAAATAACCAAATATTAAAACGTCTAATATAAACTGAACTAAACAAACAAATCAAAAACAATAGAAAACAATATTATTATATACATAATAAAATATGACCAACATTAACAAAATAAATCCTATGTACACAAGCCAACTTATGTGATAATATGACTCTTGCACTTTACGGAAACTTTCTACTTGCAGTTATCTTCTTGAGGTTCCTTGATTACGTCGTCCTCTTGTCCCTGCTTTCCCGTCTGATCCGTTGTTGATTCCCACAAAAGTAACCAGATACTTTTGTGTGCGAAGTTGAGCGGCTCGAAGTCCTGATTTTTGAATATCTCCGTCACGGCTCCTATCTTGTTGCACTCCTCTCCTGGTTGACTGTCTTCTCCCAGCAATATGTCCAATCGTTGAAACCCCGTTAATATTTTGTAATGTATTCGTATTAGAATCGCAACATCTCCACCCGCGATCCACACGCGACTCTCCCCTCGTCAAAACTCCTTGTTGATTATTTTCGACTTTCCATTATTTAATTCCCCAAGCGTCTATGCACGAAGTCACCTGTCTCCCGTGGTAACCAATCAACAACCTTCATCCGCGGATTGCTTTGTATATTTGTGCATACTTGGTCATATTCACATTTACAATATTTACAATAATTTTTTTTGGCTTGTGCCCTGAAGATTATAATTCTATCTAAAACTTATATAATAATAACAATAAATCTATTCTAATTAATCTAAATAAATACTACAAATACCATCACAATATATATATATATATATATATATATATATATATATATATACATTTTTTTTTTAATTCTTTATCTCAGCCGTATATATTATATGTTTTTGTAATTTGTTCTCTGTTTTAGTAGAGAACCCGGTATTCTGGCCGAATACCCGGTTCTCTACTAAAACAGAGAACAAATTACAAAAACATATATATATATATATATATATATATATATATATATATATATATATATATATATATATATATATATATATAGACAAATTTATAATTAAAGTTGTGGAAAGAAAGGTAAACGTAATTTCATTGATTATTATAAAATTACTTGTTCACAAAGCTCTGAGAATAATATATTAACAAATATCCATTGAGTTTCAGTTGATAGGCGTTATAATTAAATCAATTACATCTGGAATTGAAAATGCATCAATTATAAAGGTAGAAACATTTAAATTTAATTGCCTATTGAATTTAATTCGCAATTTAATTGAAACACAATTCTCTTGCATAATGTTTAAAACACAACTGTTTATTCACACATGTACACATGTTGGCAAGATATCGTAAAAATATGAATCATTTTTAAATATAATTATACGAAAATATTTTGTTAAGCTATAACAAAAAACTACTGTTTCTGTTACAAATTATACACTAAAGCAAACTTCAAACCGGATATATCTCAACATTAATTCAAATGTATCCATCCCTCTCAATTACTGAGAAGGGTCACACGTAAATTAATCTAGTTCCGACTTGTTCTGTACAATTGCACTGAATCCCTGCGATGAATAGTATTATCTTTCTATGGCAGGTAAATGCACGAGGGATACAAGCAAGCACTAATCAATTGATTGATTTCAGCTGCTGGATAACACGCAGAACTCAGATCGTGCAGTGAAATAGTAATCAGACGTGGTCAATGGGTCCATGAATTTTGCCTGCATTCGCAAATTCTGTCCTTAACATTAAAATCAAATCAAATCATCAAAAAGCATCAAAATAAAGTACCATTTAGCAGCCGGATGATTACAACTTTTTACGCCCAAAGCTTGTGAAGCCGCACATACGGAATCATTTGAAAATACGCGTTTAATTACGAAACTGTTGTAGAAGTAATATCTCTGGCAAAGTTAATTACAATTTTATTTGTTTGTAGTTATACTTGCGTTATGAAGTTTGGAATGTTTGCCAATGCGGTGTTAATTACCCAGGGATCAATGGCGTAGCCAAGGAAAATTGCGCAACAAAATTTCATGCGTCTTCCATAGGATTTACAGAATTTGCCAATTTACATCAGTTTCAAACGGAACTTCAATGAACTTCATTTTTTTGTTGCTTGATAGGTCTTTATTGACGATTAATTTAATGTGGTAAAATAACCAAGATTGGTTGTATTTCAATATAGCATTAATATCTATAACTTGTTGACGATATTAGGTGATATACTGGTATTCAATATCTGTAATTAAATTAATGTTAAATGAGCAACTCTTAAAATATTGCAATTATTCTACAAGACTGGCATTTTTGGGTCAATTTAAAGTGTTACCATATGGGTAATATTTAAATTGCGATATCTCAAAAACTACCGAATCAATGTTAACGCAATTTGTTACTGATATTAAGTGATATACTGATATTTAATATTTGTAATTTATTTTATATCCAAAGAACAACTTTTAGGATAACACAATATTTCTCTAAAAAATCGATATTAAGTTTGATTGATAATGATATCTCAAGAACTGTCATATCAATGTTAATGCAATTTGTTACTGATATTAAGTGATATACTGATATCGCATATTTGTAATTGATTTTATATCCAATAAGCAACTTTTAAGATATCACATTATTTCCGTAAAAATTATATATTATTTTTTATTGATATTGATATCTGAAGAACTGTGGTATCAATATTAATGCAATGTGTTACCGATATTAAGTTATATACTGATATCTATTATCTCTAATTTAATTGATATCCGATAATCAACTTTTAAGATATTACATTATTTCTTTAAAACTGTGATATTATAAGTGCTTCATTTTTTATTCTCTTATTTTGGAAATGGTATGTCAAGAATGACAGCATTAATATTTATACAACTTATTGACGATATTAATTGATATACTGGCATTCAATATCTGTAATTTAATAAATATTGAATAAGTAACTTTTAACATATTGCAATTATTCTACAAGACTGGCATTTTTGGGTCAATTTAAAGTGTTACCATATGGGTAATATTTAAATTGCGATATCTCAAAAACTACCGAATCAATGTTAACGCAATTTGTTACTGATATTAAGTGATATTTAATATATGTAATTTATTTTATATCCAAAGAACAACTTTTAGGATATCACAATATTTCTCTAAAAAATCGATATTAAGTTTTATTGATAATGATATCTCAATAACTGTCATATTAATGTTAATGCAATTTCTTACTGATATTAAGTGATATATTGATATCGCATAGTTGTAATTTATTTTATATCCAATAAGCAACTTTTAAGATATCACATTATTTCTGTAAAAATTCTATATAATGTTTTATTGATAATGATATCTCATGAACGGTGGTATAAATGTTAATGCAATTTGTTAGCGATATTAAGTGATATACTGATATCTAATGTCTCTAATTTAATTGTTATCCAATGAGCAACTGTTAAGATATTACATTATTTCTTTAAAACTGTATTATAAGTGCTTCACTTTTTATTCTTTTATTTTGTTAGAAAAAAACCTATTGTGTCTACCGAAAACCCATTTTTTACGTATCTTAAAGTTTGTTGTTCTATCAAAAATCTAATTATTTCTATCAAATGTGTTAATGTGTTTATCAAAGTCCAATTGTTTCTGTCAAATAACTCACCGATTCTTTCAAAGCGGCCATTGTTTCGATTAAAACTTTTATTTCGTTAGAAAAAACCTATTGTTTCTACGAAAAACCCAATTGTTTCTAACATGTATCTTTTTGTTTTATTAATTTAATCCCATCAGGACTTATGTCATTGCGAAAAGGGGGCAATAAATTGCGTTCAACTGATTTGCAGTTTGGCGAGGGTTTTTAAGGAGCACGAAAACGAATGTGGGAGGCACATTAATTTTCCATGAAACGGGAATGCTCAGAATGCACACACAGCTACGAATTAAATGAAGTATGTCATTGTCAGCTGGAGCACATTTGCACTCAATTTCGAGCACTCTCTCGAACCGCACATTCCAGATATTACTTTAAACGCGAAACAAGAAAGTACTCCGGATTTCAGTCGCGACTCCCACAAAAGAATCGCAATCTGTTATGTATTTGCAGTTAAGTATTTCTTTTTTTAAATGATACTGAGAATTTAAAAAGTCGCCTTCGAGACGCATTGGCATCACATAACTATTGAAGAAATCTAAAACAGTCTACAGGAGTTCCATACCAGGCTTGAACTGGTAACAACAATAAAATTCAGAATGAATCTAATTGATTAATTGTATTTATTTTTGCGGTAATCAAAAGCATTTATTTTTAACATGTTGATAACATAACTGGATATGTATGTACGAATTGACTAAGCCGTTCACAAATGCTCGTGAGTTGTAATGTGCTATAAGCCGGACTTTTTTAAATGGGGCCCAGATTAATTTAAGCTGTGCATGCGGCTAAGGGGGCCTTCTAATCTGCACACATTGAAGTGCACAAGCATTCATGAGCCTGGAAATCCACTCAGATTTGCGAATGCTTCTATGTGATAACACTGGGTTAAATTTTGCATACTTTCTTTTTATAACGTTGATAAAACTATTTACTTCATCGATTAATTGATGATTGATTTATATAAAGTAATGCAAATATACTGTAACTGAAATTTCCATTCTATCGTGGAAGAGGTATAAGGTTACAATCACAGCTTTTTATTACCAACGCACCATCAATCCTGTGGAAATATCGCCATCCATCACTCAACGACGTGTACTTCATTAATCACATTCGTTCTGGATTAAGCAAATTAAGTTTTAAAGTTTACTCACAAGGGTCAGACACTTTCGCCTACACAATCAATTCCTATTTAATCAGCGCATAGTGCCCAAGTTAATGGCATTCACGACGAGACATGGTAATAAAAACTAGCCCCAATTTTACACGTCCTGCACGTTGCATCAAACCCATGCCGTCTAATCTGTATGCAGCTATGAATTGCCGCGAATGTGTCTGCTGAAATGCGGCCGAAATTGTTAATCTGATTAACGAAAAGAGACCCAATGGACGTCTGGGCGAAATTTCACTTTTTACTCGCACGTTCAACTTGACCTTTACTCGACGACACTAGAAACGGTCACTTCTGAGAGTTCCTACAGTTGCCCAACATTCCACCGAAGTCTGTCCAAAGCGTTCAAATAGTTCGAATTTGCATTACACCGGAGACTACAAAGCCGCAATTATTACTTGCTAGGAATACACAAGTAGATTAAGTCTGTAAGAAAAATCATTTAGAATAAAATATCTTAAAAGTTGCTCATTGGATATCAATTAAATTACATACATTAGATATCAGTATATCACTTAATATCAGTAACAAATTGCATTAACATTGATACGACAGTTCTTGAGATATCATTATCAATCAAAATTAATATCGAATTTTTAAAGAAATAGAGTGATATCAAAAAAGTTGCTCATTGAATATAAAATAAATGACAAATATTAGATATCAGTATATCACTTAATATCAGTAACAAATTGCGTTAACATTGATTCGGTAGTTTTTGAGATATCGCAATTTAAATTTTACCCATATGGAGTAACACTTTAAATTGACCCATAAATGCCAGTCTTGTAGAATAATTACAATATTTTAATAGTTACTTATTCAATATTAATTAAAGTACAGATATTGAATGCCAGTATATCAATTAATATCGTCAATAAGTTGTATAGATATTAATGCTGTCATTCTTGACATACCATTCCCAAAATAAGAGAATACAAATGAAGCACTTATAATATCACAGTTTTAAAGAAATAATGTAATATCTTAAAAGTTGATTATGGGATATCAATTAAATTAGAGACATTAGATATCAGTATATCACTTAATATAGGCAACAAATTGCATAAACATTGATACCACAGTTCATGAGATATCATTATCAATAAAAAATAGTATAGAATTTTTACAGACATAATGTGATATCTTAAAGTTGCTCATTAGATATAATATATTTTAAAAAAATATGCGATATCAGTATATCACCTAATATCAGTAACAAATTGCATTAACATTGATATGACAGTTCTTGAGATATCATTATCAATAAAACTTAATATCGATTTTTTAGAGAAATAATGTGGTATCTTAAAAGTTGCTCTTTGGATATAAAATAAATTACAAATATTAGATATCAGTATATCACTTAATATCAGTAACAAATTGCATTAACATTGATTCGACAGTTCTTGAGATATCATTATCAATCAAAATAAATATCGATTTTTTAAAGAAATAATGTGATATAAAAAAAGTTGCTCATTGAATATAAAATAAATTACAAATATTAGATATCAGTATATCACTTAATATCAGTAACAAATTGCGTTAACATTAATTTGGTAGTTTTTGAGACATCGCAATTTAAATATTACCCATATGGTAACACTTTAAATTGACCCAAAAATGCGAGTCTTGTAGAATAATTGCAATATTTTAATAGTTACTTATTCAATATTAATTAAAGTACAGATATTGAATGTTATTATATCAAATAATATCATAAATAAGTTGTATAGATATTAATGCTGTCATTCTTGACATACCATTTCCAAAATAAGAGAATAAAAAATGAAGCACTTTTAATATTACAGTTTTAAAGAAATAATGTAATATCTTGAAAGTTGATTATTGGATATCAATTAAATTAGAGACATTAGATATCAGTATATTACTTAATATAGGTAAAAATAATGGGAAATCTTGGGAATTGTTCAAATGTCTCTGCAATTATTGATATTGATAGGGAAATCTGTGGAAATATACAATATTATTGAAAAATCTTGGGGATCATTGAAAAATTTGCAATTTTTTATCTCGAAATTAATTTAAATATTCCATAAATCATTATAATTATCAAGAAACCTGTAGAAATCCCGATAAATATTGAGAAATCGTGAACATTATTGGAAAATCTCTCGGAATCTTGATAAAATTTAGAAATGTTTAGATATTTTGAGAATGAAAAATGTATGTAATAATCGTGCCAATCGGATGTTCTGATTTTAATGATCTCAAAATTATTGAAAAATACGTTGGCTTTGATGGAATGTTCATTGCAGAAAAAATTGAATAACATAAAGTTGTTAATTTACGAGATTTTTCCGAATCCTGGCAGAGTTAAAACATATAAAGTAATGAAAATTTGAAAAAAAATCGCGTTATCGAGGAAAGACCAAATGAAAAATGTTAGTGTCACAGTGTGTATAAATGATTTAGTGTTTATGTAATTTGTTAGTGTGGGGAAGAATAAACACATAACAAATGCAATTATAATTAATATTTAAACATTTTTTTGTAAAACACTTAACTCTAAATTTATATTTAACATAATTTATTGTATTCTTCGTAGATATGCGAATCTTAATATGCGAATCGCATATCTTTGATATGCGAATATCTTTGAAGATGGTTTTTGGTGAAGATGGGCGGGCGATAAAAGTAAATAATAAAATAAATAAACAAATACCAGTAAGTACTTATTAAAACAACCTTATTTTTTTAATATTATTGCACTATTAAGCTACAAAAAATTCAAAACGAAGCATCTGATGAAAACCACTAATTATAACAGAAAATGAAATAAAACTGAGAATCAAAAAATTTTAATTATTTTTAGTATTCATTATTAATTTTTATATTATTACGTATTATGAAGTTACAAAACATTCAATACTAAGCTGATCTCATGTTATTCGTGTTATTCGTCTATGTAATGTACGATTTTGGACCTCACCATTCAGTATATTATCTGTAATACGCAAACATTGTAAATTACTATTAATGCAAATTATACGATAATCTGCTATTATCGATATAAGCGTATTGTGCATTCAAATTATAGAATTATCTTGCATTAATCATTATTAGGCTTAATTCAGAGGAGTAATAAACAATTGAACTATTATTGGGGAACGTTTCGCAATATCCTCGAGGCTCATTGGTTATTTACGTTATTAATTAATAACTTGAAGCACTTTGGCCTCCTTTGAATTATCTCATCCGCTGGGGATAATGAGTTTTCCTGTTTTCTTTTAGGAAGCGATCAGTGCCTAATTGAGCTTTTAATTGAAAACGTTCATTTTGACGGAGTTTTCCGCAGACATTTTTACTTTTTATATCCGCCAGCTTATTGCCATTTAAAAAAATTCAGGGCATTTAAATTTATTAAGCCCTATTGAAGCGACATCGGAAAATGTTAAATTTTCCGGAAAATTATTTTTGCATTCGTTCGAGGAGATAATTACCTGGGTGTGTTCATCTGATATTACTTAATATGTATCCTAATGAGTACCATGTCCGTAATTAGCCAATGCAAACATGTCGTTATGGACATTGCGTCGATGAATTAATTCTAGTTTAGGACCTGGAAATTTAATTCCCTGTTTGCACAATGTTAATGCACAATATATATTTCGCAGATGTAATTACTTATTGATTAAATTCCAACTGTAGCAGTTTTGTGGTCGAGTTAAATATAGATTACGTTTTTAAGCCGTCTATCACAAATTAGAGAAAATGTAGTTCAAGATGATTGCTGGCTTTATATTTAACCCAGTTTTGTATACAGGGTGTTTTATAACAGGTGTGTAAAAATGAAACGTTGTTTGCAGGATCACATTGTATGTCGAAAATAAATAAATTATTTTTTTTGCCTTCTTTCTACTGAGTTTTTGGTATGTTAAAACTTTTATATGAAATATTTGTATCTATTTTTAAAAATTAAACGAACTGTGTGTAAAAATTAAACAATTTTGCAGGATCACATTGTTTGTCGGAAATAAATATATATATTTTTTAACTTATGACACCTAATTTCAAGATCAATATTCGAAGCAGGCTGCGCTAGACACGTAGTCTACGTGATTTTAACTTTATTATAAGTTGATCTCTAATTCAGTTGCAACAGAATTAATTAGAGAAACCGTCGAGTGAATTAACCGCGCTTATTGTGGAGATTAACTGCAGAAAAGTACGAATTCAAATCTTCTTGAAATTTCTCCAAATCGTCTTCCAAACGTTGAAGATATGTTAAGCGAAAAATTTCTCCCGTGGCATTTCGTGGATCGACATAACTCGGCCACAATCTTCCGTTAGAGCCTATAATAACGAGCGAGCGTTATGATAGGCCATAAAGCCGGGTTTAATGTTTATTGTAATTTTCGTATTTTTCGATACGAAAGTGGCGTTCCATTTCATATTCGTTATAATGACATTAATAAAGTTTTATAGAAGCTTACAATGGTATGACCAACTTGTTTATGAATGGAAATCATTAAGTTACAATTCACAAGAGACTGAAATGTTTCTTTAAATATTTCTTGAATGTGTAAATTTTTGAAATGTTTATTTCAATGAACTGCTTGCGATTACATATACATAAAAAAAATTATACGAAGAAAAATTCCGAGGATAAAATGAACCGCATTTTTGTATTGTCAAAAATCTTCTTTATATTCATCTTCATGTTTTTTATTATTCTCTCCTTATAATCTTAAAAGGCAATAAGTTTACCTTGGGAAGATAAAATATTAATATCATTTCACAACATCTCAGACAGATGAAGCAGCAAATTGCTTCTATATCTATTGTGTCTTGTCGGATTTTGCTTCTATTGTTGTTCTGTGTTGCCGTTGCTTCTTGCTTCAGTGATCGTATGATCCCATTACCAGCTCATGCTGATTATTATGTCTTCAGCAATTTTCTTCATATCTGTCATCAGTTCTTTCATATTTCCCACCTAATTCTATTCGATTTTCCTGGATTTTGTTTCCGTTGTTGTTCTCTGTTGGCATTGCTTTTTCCTTCCTGTGATCTTATGATCCTGTTACCAACTCACGCAGCACATTTTATCTTCAGCAATTTTCTTCACATCGTCCATCATTTCTTTCATAATTCCTTCCAGTTATTCCATTTCTACTGTCTCTTCCTGGATTATGTCTTAGATATTGTTCTCTCTTGGGGTTGCTTCTTGCATATTATGATACTGTTGCATACTCACCCAGCTTCCTTTATCTTCAGCAATTTTCTTCACATCTTCCATCATTTCTTTCACAATTCTCTCCAGTTATTCGATTTCTACTGTCTCATCATTGATTATGTTTTAGTTATTGTTCTCTGTTGGCGTTGCTTCTTGCATCCTGTAGTCTTATGATCCGGTTACCAAGTCACGCAGCTTAATTTATCTTCAGCAATATTCTTCACGTCTTTCATCATTTCTTTCATAATTCCTTCCAGTTATTCCATTTCTACTGTCTCTTCCTGGATTATGTTTTAGATATTGTTCTCTGTTGGGGTTGCTTCTGGCATATTATGATACTGTTACAAACTCACGCAGCTTCCTTTATCTTCAGCAATTTTCTTCACATCTTCCATAATTTCTTTCACAATTCTCTTCAGTTATTCCATTTCTACTGTCTCATCCTTGATTATGTTTTAGTTATTGTTCTCTGTTGGCGTTGCTTCTTGCATCCAGTAGTCTTATGATCCGGTTACCAAGTCACGTAGCTAAATTTATCTTCAGCAATATTCTTCACGTCTTTCATCATTTCTTTCATAATTCCTTCCAGTTATTCCATTTCTACTGTCTCTTCCTGGATTATGTTTTAGATAATGTTCTCTGTTGGGGTTGCTTCTGACATATTATGATACTGTTACAAACTCACGCAGCTTCCTTTATCTTCAGCAATTTTCTTCACATCTTCCATAATTTCTTTCACAATTCTCTCCAGTTATTCCATTTCTACTGTCTCATCGTTGATTATGTTTTAGTTATTGCTCTCTGTTGGCGCTGCTTCTTGCATCCAGCCTTAAAAACTCGCATTTGTTTTAAATTCATTCTCGTACAAAACAGTATTACTTTACGAACTTGTATCATAAATAACTATTATTAGTTATTATAACTATTTGTAACAAAATAGTTATACATTGTATAACTATTTCACGGTTACAATACTTTATCACGTATGATGAAGTAATAATGTATTTATAATCCAATATTTTGTGTTTGCAATTTGCTGCATCTTAGGTCTCAGATATTGTATTACAATTTTAATTTTCCGAGATGAACTTATTGCCTTTTAAGATTATTAAAATGTATAGCCTTTATAATCCCTTTGATGAATATTCACAATTGCAATTTTCTTCGCAGTTTAAACCGACAAAGAGTTAATAATCTTAAGCTGAAATAATCCGATGCGTGGCGAGATAAAAGCGATAGGCTTGTTTTACAGATTGGAACGATATTACTAAATAATGATTCTAATTACTAAATTAAAATAAGTTATCCCGATATTGCCTATTAATACCGTATTTTTCAATCAGCCATTTTAATTCATTTTGTTATCTTACCAGTAATAGAACTTTAATGTAATAATAATTTGATAATTGATATATAATTATTATATTATTGATAAAACACTAATTAAAATAATAATAACTTGTTAAATGTGATATTATTTCTAACTCACTGTGCTTCTTCCAATTCAGTAATAGCCAAACCTAACCTAACCTGATCTAACCTATTTTTTATTTTCTCTGAAACTTTGTCAAATTTACAGGAGAATTAGCTTCAAGTATACTTAACACAAATAAAATATTAAATATACAATCAATAAATTTTCTAAAATTTCAGTAACAGCTATATCTAACCTAGCGAAATGTTATAAAAATTTTTGTTCTATTATATCTAGAGTTTTTAGATTCTAGTGTAAAATTGTGAAAATTTGTGTATGACTAAATTCGCTAAAACCTCTAAATTATTTGACTTCAATAGTCAATTTTTTATAAACTATGCCTCACTTTGTTAACATTTTCCAATATTCCTCAATTTTTCATATGTAACTGTAAAAATCTTTGGAATTTTCGATTGAAAACGAAAAATTTTTGTTCTATTATATCTAGAGTTTTTAGATTCTAGTGTGAAATTGTGAAAATTTGTGTATGACTAAATTCGTTAAAACCTGTAAATTATTTGACTTCAATAGTCAATTTTTTATAAACTATGCCTCACTTTGTTAACATTTTCCAATATTCCTCAATTTTTCATATGTAACTGTAAAAATCTTTGGAATTTTCGATCGAAAACGCAAAATTTTTGTTCTATAATATCTAGAGTTTTTAGATTCTAGTGTGAAATTGTGAAAATTTGTGTATGACTAAATTCGTTAAAACCTGTAAATTATTTGACTTCAATAGTCATTTTTTTATAAACTATGCCTCACTTTGTTAACATTTTCCAATATTCTTCAATTTTTCATATGTAACTGTAAATTTTTTTGGAATTTTCGATTGAAAACGACTAAATTCGTTAAAATCTGCAAAAAAAATTATAGCAATAGTCAACTTTTTATAAGCTGTATCAACATTTGCCAATATCCGTCATTTGTTTCCAATATCCGTTATTTTTTTATATGTAACTGTCCAAATCATTAGAATATTCAATTCAAAACGACGAAATCCGCTAAAAACTGTTTTTTTTTATTACAATAGTCAAATTTTCATAATCTATGCCTCTCTTTATCAACATTTTCCAATATCCGTCAATTCTTTTTCCAATGTCCCTAAATGTTTTATGTGTAACTGTCAAATTTGTTGGAATTTTCAATTGAAAACGACTAGATTCGTTTAAATCTGAATAGTATTTCACTGCAATAGTCATTTTTTTATAAATTTGTATACAATATATAAGCTATTCCTCGCTTTGTCAACATTTGAAAATATTCGTCATTTTTTTATATCTAATCTTTGGAATATTCAATTCATAATGACTAAACTCGTTAAAATCTGAAATAGATTTGACTGCAATAGTCATTTATTTATATCAATCATTTATGTAAAAAATTGTACGTCCTTAAGTTTTGATGATTTTTGATAATTGTATATCAAAAATTAAGGACGTACATTTTTTGACGTAAATGATTGAAATAATTAACCTTAATATGAGAAATTACAGAATTTATTTATATGTTCTTAAATCTGTAGAATATTAGACTACAATAGTCAAATTTTTATAAGCCATGTACTACTTAGTATTAATTATTGCTGTAATATTAAGCTTCTGAATGTTGAGTCCTTTTAATGATTTCTATAGGATTATTTATGTCGTAATAAATTTGAGCAAAACTTAGTACTCACCACGTTTACATAAAAAAAAAACTGATTCCCATAGGTTTTCGCCAGACTATCAATATAATTCACGAGAAAAACAAATCCGTTATGCAACGCGATGGTGAGCTCAAGAAACTCGATTACTCTATGGGGAAATTAAGGCACGAAAATTAACACGCATCAAACGAAAATCAAGTTCCGAAACTGACACACTTCCGTGTTGTGGCATGCAAATGAGCCACCAGCTCTTTGGAAGTGGCACCGCAAATTTCGTATAAATACTCTGGTGCTTCCGATTTCAGATATCACTCACGGTGTAGTGTTTTGTGTCCTCTGTGATTGCCTAGGCAATAATACGTAAAATGGCTTCCAAAGTTTCGGTATGTGATTTATAGTTTAATTATCAACAATAATTATAGCGCAAAATTTGAAAATGTGACAAATAAATAAATACTTAAAAGTCAAAACATTTATAAAATTTTGATATATTGAACTCAAAAAAAAACACCTCCGAAGATGGCTGAAAGTAGCCGAAACTAGTCTAATAAGGTGAAGAAGTAATAATAAAAATAATAAAAACAACTAAACATTTTTATATCTAAACATATAAACTACCAGTAAGTACACCAATAAAGAAGGAAGAAAACAATTAAAAGATATAATAATAACTGGTATCCAAAATGGATGAATCTATATAAAAAATAATTCTACTTATTGCTACTTTCATACGAGAAGATCTGTTTCAATTTTTGATGATTGTGATTTTTTGAGAAAAAAAATCTAAAGAAAAATAGTGTTTCTACGACAAAACCAAAATAAAAATGAATCAATTTCAATACAATCAAATACTATATTAATTGAAAAATAACAATCAATCGGTGTCGAAAATTAAATATTTATTATTTTTGGCGTGGATATTAAAATTTGTGGGACAATAAATATAATGCGATTTCAGTTACGTCGGAATTCCAATTAATATCTCCAAACAATGCGATTAAATTACACAAACTACAAAGCGTAATATGAATGCAATATTTCATATATGTGGCTTCGTAATTCCTTTATAACGGAATGTAGACAAACAATTTAAATGGAAAAATGTTCATGCAAATTTAATATGTCTATTTAACGACGAAATATGCCCACTGCTGTTTGCTACAGAGTGATCGACAATGTTTGGGGTGGATTCAAATTTGCCGCCAAATGTTTGGGGACTTTGTTAAAATTAAGATTGTCCTTCTAGTCAAAGAATTCAAAAATCAGAATAGAATTCAGAATTCAGAATTCCGTGGATTAGAATTTCCCGCCAAATATTTATTAAAATTATGATTATCCTTTTATTCAGATAATTCAGAGAATATAATTCAGAATTCCGATTTATGTGGATTCCACTTTGCCAAATATTTGGGGTATTTGTTAAAATTTAGATTGACTTTTTATTAAGAGAATTCAGAATTCAGAGAATATAATTCAGAATTTAGAGAATATCAGATTCCCTTTTGTTCAGAGAAATTATTCAGAGAATAAAACATTCTTCCTATCTTGCTTCTTCAAAATGAATTTTTGTATAAACTATTCTCGCCGTGTGCACTTCTATTTACTCAATTGAGCAGGAAGTCAGTTCAAAGAGTTGGCTTCAGAAAGGTGTGATCCACATTTACTTCTTCGAAAGCAATTTTGGAGGAATCTTCCTTCTATGTGTATTATTTTACCATAATTATAAAAACAATATATTTCTTACGTTGTGTATCACTTTGGTTCAAAATTCTATCGAAATTTTCAGTTCGTTTTCTTGACGGTGATGGCCTTGTCTGCGGCCGCTCCGACGCTCTTCAAGCACGGCCATCGCGAGCACTACGTGGTGCACGTGCCGATCCACGTGCCAGAGCACCACCACAACATCCACCACCACCACGTCGAGAAGGTGCACGTGCCCGTGCTGCAGAAGGTGGTGGTCCACGACCACCACGACCACCACCACGACCTCCACCACGACGTCCACCACGCGCACTTCCTGGACCACCACGGGCACGGCGACCTGCACCTGGACCACCACCTCGACCACCACGACCACCACGGGCACGGGCACCACCACTTCGACGGGCTGCACCACGGAAGCTACTGGTAGTCACCGATGCGATCGCAACACTACGCTGATGCAGGAGTAAATTTCAACAAAGGTAACAGCTATTGAAATAACGACGAAGAAATAATAAAAATATGGTGTGCATTTTGGGCACTCCGTGGAAGACCGGTTTCGACCTAGGTGCATCTCATCAGTCCAGTGAGTCCGAATGTAGCTGCCAAACTCATGATCCAGTAACTACTCTTGGAGTAATTTGTTCACAATATTCGTTTTTCTGTTACAGATCAAAATCCGGCTCATTTTCCTGGGAAGTACAAACCACAGTTTTGCTAGTCCCTCCAAAATTCTCTAAAATAGTATATTTTTGTATTGTTTTGAAACACTGTAAATATAATTATGTTTTTTATTACATTATTACCACTTCTAATTATACCTGAATCCCTTTAGTGATTCAATTATTCAGAATTTGATTTTAGAGTACAACAACGCATATCTGACACAAAGTTCTGAAAGATCCAATGGACAACGTAAAATATTCATTGGAATTTGCCAATATACTTTATTTGACTTGATTTTTTTCATCCTCTTATAAGAAATATAGGGTAATCTGGTAGGTGCTTTACAAACTTTGGCAGATGAAAGCTCATGCAATTCTGAGGAAAAAAAAAACATAATCTAAAGTCCAATTCATGTTAGTTGTGAAGTTACAAGCTCTAAAAGATAGAATCATTGTTTATTAATAAAAGTAATAATAACACGACAAAAGTAATGCTTTCTGCTGCAATTCAAGTTCCAAGTTGCCATAAATATTGGGTTCAGCTATAATTAAAACAGCCAATTAAAATATGTTTTTATTGGTAACAACCAACTTACCATTAAAGGTTAGCATCATCGTTCAGAATGTTATAACGGAAATTTCAGACTTTTAACTGAAAAGAAAGAAAGTAACGTTTTAATATTGTTAGTAATTAGGGATACTACGACGATAAATATTTTATGCACTACTAAAATGGTTGTGGTAAATTTTCTGCGCACTTAAATTGTTTATTCTGCAATTTACCTACTAAATCAGTGATTCTTAAACATTTAAGAATACTACCATAAAATTTATCATAATATGATTATTTGTATATAGATAGATAGATAGATTGATGATATTTTATTCATAATAATAATAATATTAATAATTTATTGATGTTTCTGACACTAGTATGTCTTACACAGGTAAAATTAAATTACACATGGAAAACTAATCAAAACGGTCACACAAGTAATAGCTTACATCAAAGAAAATTAATTACATACAGGATAATAAATATTATGAGACATCAGCGATATTATTATTACAATATGGATGTGACAATTACATTAAATGAATGTGATTAGTCAAGTATTATAATTATTAATAAAACGTAGTAGAAACAAAGTACTATATAGTACTATATATATATATATATATATATATATATATATATATATATATATATATATATATATATATATATATATATATATATATATATATATATATATATATATATATATATTCCAAATCAATGTAAACGTTCTCTTTTTATTAGCAAATTTTGTTTTTTTCAAAATAACTTTGAAGCTGAATTCTGGATAAACCAAACGCATTTGTATATAAATAAGTTTTGTTAAATCGTCTTTTTTGATCCCAGTAATCTGTTTTTAAAGCCATTTCCACACAATTTAGAGACACCGTGTATATATAGTACTATATATACTATATATTTGATTTGTCTTGTTTGCTTCATAATATTTTGATTGTATTGCCTGATGTTATGCTAATATTTTTGCCAAACTTACTGGACTAGGATATACAGGGTACTTCAAATTATTTGGGTCGTCTAATTTTAAACACCCTGTATAATATGCACTCATTTTAAATCTGTTACAATTTTATATCTTCATACAATAATGAGGGGTATGATGAATGAACTGTATAAACAAGTTACTTACAATGGGTACAGATTTGCTTTCCTGTAAATAAATGATATTGTTTGGTATAAATGAGACGCTCATTAACTTAATTATAACTTATTTTCGCATTTGCGGTTATTGTTTTAAGTGCTTACTTTGCACTTATCAAACATTAAGTCGCAAACATTATTCAATGAATGAACGAAATTGTTGAATTGCAGTTAAAATTAAAAAAAAGCAAAATAACAAATATTTAGGGTTGTAATATTATTATATTTATAAAAGAACTTACTGATAAATAATTATTTTTATTTTATTTCATTATTTATTTATTTCATTTTGCCGGACTAGTTTCGGTTTTTAAAAAAAAACCATCATCAGAGGAATGATATGTATTTTAATATTTACATATCCTGATATTACTTTTATGATAAATATTTGTTATTAATTTGAATTTTGATATTTGAAAGTTACAGATGTCTGAAATTTTAGTTACTTTTATAAATGTAATAATATAACAACCTTAAATACATAACTGGTATTTTATGAATAAAACTTTAAACTTAACAAACACTTAAATCACAAAATGATATTATTTCATGCGTAAGTGTTTAATAACGTATAAAGCACAAAAGTGGAATACTTTTTGTGTATATGAAAAAAAAGGAAATGAAAACATTTTTTTGTAATTGATTCGTCTTTTTTATTTTTTTCATTTTTCATCAATTGATTTGTGTTTTATTAATTTCTTTGTTTATTTTAATTTTTTCAATTTTTGAAGTTGATTTCTGTTTTATTAATTATTTTATTAGTATTATTTTTTATACCAATTTATATACATTGGTTTTTTTTTTTGCAAATTTTAAACTTTTACACTATAATAAGAACCTTATGAACCGAGAAGACATAATACGAAATAAATTAGCTGTACCATATGCACAGAAACCCAATAAAAGTAACGTCAGTAAAATTTTTAGGATTTAATAAATTTAGATTGTATGAATCGGTGGTTAATTCTTGGTACAACATATTTGAAATGTGAATATTTAGATATTCATTTATACTAACTTAATAAATTCCCTAATATGATTAGGGTTAATATTATTTATTATTATTATTAATTATAATATTAATATGAAAATTTGGCAATATTTTGGTTACAAGAGATTAAAAGTTTACAGAATTTTGAAAAACTTTGAAGTAAAAGTTGAAAGTTAAAAAGTTGTAAAAGTTTCTCAAAATTTTGAGCAATATAATTAGATGATACGAACACTATTAAGTACATTGGTATAAAGTTACTTACGTTCATGTTTCGTCAGAGGGCCAACTAAAAATACACCTAAATAAACTTATTAAGAAAGTCTTAAATAACAATATTTTAAGCATAAACATATACATTAACCTAAAGTTATCAGCTTCAAAATGCATAGCCAGTTGCTTTTGTTTGATAACATTAAAATTTAAATTGATTTTTTAATGTTTACATAAATTATAATTGCACATTTTCGCATTGTATGTTAATTTGAAAACAGAATGACTAAAAATATGGAAATTTGGCAGACACAAATATCGATTATTCTTACGTGATTCATATGTGGTGAAAACCGTGATTCCCTAACAAGAACAATGGAAGAAAACAGCATGGAAACCCTGTCAAGAGGAAGAGCCCGAAAGAGATGGATATAAAATCTTGGATAAGAGCTAACGGTACAAGAAGATGAGACTCCGAAACTGGAGAATCCACTAACAAGAATAAGGAAGGTAACAAAATGGAAACCTATTCAAACCCTGCCAAGAGAAATATGCCGAAAGAAAAGGATAGAAAATCTTGAAGAAGAGCTAAAGACACAAGAAAACGAGACTGAGAAACTGGAGAATAACCTAACAAGTGCAACGAAGGTAATAAAATGAAAACCCTGCCAAGAGGAAGACCCCGAAATAGATGGCTGGAAAATCTTGAAGAAGAGCTAAAGACACAAGGAAGATGAGACTGAGAAACTGGAGGATCATCAACATAATCATCATTTGTAAGCCATTTTTGCGCCCACTGATGAACATAGACCTTTTGAGGAACTGGAAACAGGAGGATAGTAGCCAGACATAGAAAAGAATGGAATAAAATGTATAGATAGAGCTAGACGAAAAACACGAAGATTATATATTATATAAATATATGTATGTATACTTATGACATATAGATAATGGCTTATGTCTTATGGCGTTTGGCATATAGCTTATGGCTTTCAGTATTAGATATTCAGTTTGCGACGCTTACTTCCTGTCAAAACTGTCAACCCCCCAAATAACTCTACTGGCGCGGGCCGCTAGCCGTTTAATCAGTGGAGACGGCGGGGTTCGGATGGTAAAGTATAAAATGGGCGCCACACAATTACCGCACCAGTAGAGGGTGATCACGCCTCCTGGTCCCAACTGTGAAGGATAAGGAGGCTTTACCTCAGACGCTGGTAAACAATGAAATAGAGAAAAACTATGGTTTGACAATTAACAACAGAAGATTTATTTAAAACTAAATGGTCATTTAACAATATTGTTGTAAACGTGTTCTTAAATCTGGCTATCAAAATGATTAATGGGAATGGAAATGTGCGATGACCCCTTGTGGTCTCAGACGTCCCGATGCCCTGCGGGGGCGGTTCGCGAAATGGAGGGTTTACCCGAAGAAAAAGGACGATGGTACCAACGCTTCCCTATTCCCCGCTATTTACGCAGTCTCCGTATTTCCGCTCACGCCTTACCTTTACCGCAGAGACCGTCAACGCCCTAAATACAATTGACAGATGGAATGATGTGACATATGAGTGATTACGTAGAATGATTTGGAGGCTCGGCGTTCCCACGGCGATCCACTCCGGGCGCCGCCACTGGCTTATACGTTCCGCGCGACGGTTGACGCACGGTTTTGCGATATTGGCCACTACTGTTGGCTACGTCACGCAGCGGCAAAACCCCCTCTTGTGGACACGACAGCGCCGTCAACTCGCCGTCCGTAATAAAAAACCGGGACCACTGGCCGTAATTTAGCCGTAGGTTAGCCGTAGGTTGCGTATACCGCCTCCCACTAGAACCCTATAAAACAATTTACCCAGTAAGAAACGTAGTACGTGAAGCGTGCGCGCGGGGCTTAACTTACCCTTGTGCAAGGGGTTTCCGACCACTAAAACTGCGACACCACTATATTCCCCCTTGGGAGAGAATCGTCCTCGACGGATCCTCCTAACGCAAACAGAATACTCCCGCTCTAATTGCAGATCGACCTTTGTCGATATATCTCTTCGCGTGCGCGTGTCTTGCTGCAGTTAAATTCACACCAAAAATGGCCGGTCCGTCTCGTCCGCTCGCGAAAACGCTGCCCAAAAATTCCGCCGCGAGCAGCGCCTCGGTCAGCAATGACCATAGGCGGCGCTCAAAGGAGGATAATGCAGAGGCGCGCGCTAACGTTGAAACTTCACGTTACAGTTCCCCCCCTTTCCCGGAAAGAAGGAACTACCTTACGAGTTCCTGCCTACTAACTACCCGAAACAAATAAGAAATAGAAGGAAGAAAGAAAGAAGAAATGAGGATGAGTAGAGGTCGGGCTTATTAGTCCCGTACCAACAGACGTAGGTCCCTCGCATGCCAAAGCCCTGCAGGCTGCCCTGCCTCGTTTTCCAGCTCATAGGTCCACTGGCCTGTTTTCTTCCGCACCTTGTACGGTCCTACAAACTTCGGGGCCAACTTTGCCGCAAACCCTTTTGAGGCATCCGACAGTACATAGTTTTTCTTCAGAACCTGCTGTCCCGTGAAGAACTCGTCTGGTCTCCGACGTAAGTTATAATATTTCTGGTTTCGCACGTCTGCTGTGCGCATGCGCTGCCGAACCTGGCTGTAAACCGCTTTCAACTTCTCATGCCGGATTAGAGGATCCTCTACGACCTCATCGGCACCAATCAGCTGGTCACCAATAATCGATTGCTTATCAAACACCGACCCAGACAATATTATTTCTCTACCAAAATTCATGAAATATGGACTGAACCCGGTCACCTCGTGTTTAGCACTGCGAATCGAACACGCTAAATGTGACAGCTTATCCGCCCAATGACGATGGTCCTCCTTTGCGAACATCGCCACCAGAGTCTTGATTACCCTGTTGGTCCTCTCTGTCGGATTTGCTTGGGGGTGGTAATGGGGATTGTATCTCACCCTCACATCATATTTCTCGAAAAGCTGTCGAAACTCTCGGCTCCTATATTGCGGTCCATTATCCACCAGAATGACCTCAGGGGCTCCGAAAAACAGAATCACTCTCTCCTCGATGATTTTCACTATGCCTGGGGCCGTGGCCTTGCGAAGCGGAAAGATCAAAGGCATCTTTGAAAATGTGTCTACTACCACCAATAAGTACGAATATCCACTAGTAGACCTCGGGAACGGCCCCATGAGATCGCTGCTAATGATCTGCCATGGGCGAGCTGCCTTTCGGTTCGGTACCAAATACCCAGCCGGTTTCTGTTGAGGCGGCTTATATCGAACACAAACTGGACATCGGCGAACATATTTGGCCACGTCTGCACGCATCTTGGGCCAATAGTATCTATCAGCCACTCTCCCAAACGTCTTATAGACACCCATGTGACCGGCCGTGGGCACATCGTGACATTCACGCAGTACTCGTCCGCGATCCTCCTTCGGCACAACCTCTCTCCACTCGTCCACTCCGGTTCCTAACCCAAAACGCTCTTTGACGTACCTAAAAAGTCTTCCTTCGCTGACCCTATACTGCGTAAACTTAAGAGGATGTCTCAGGACATCTTCTCTCCTTCTGGCATACCACTTATCTACTACTGGCCTAGCCTGTAATGCAGACACTTCGGTCAAACCATTAATTTCGGGTACAGCTCGTGATAAAAGATCCGGAACGATATGGTCCTTACCCTTCCGATGAACAATCTGAAAATCGTACTGCTGCATTCGGACTGACCATCTCGCCAAACGACCTGTGGGATCTTTCATATTCTGTAACCACACCAAACTATGGTGATCAGTAATGACCTTGAAGGACAATCCCTCGAGATAGGGGCGAAACTTTTCCACTGCCCAAATAACGGCCAAACACTCCCGCTCCGTCGCCGAATAGTTTCGCTCTGCCCTAATAAGAGACCTACTGATGTAGCTGACGACTCTCTCGCCATCGGGGTGTGTCTGCGTCAAAACCGCACCCAGCCCGTGGCCACTCGCGTCGGTCTGCACTGTAAATGGCAGAGTGAAATCAGGACAGGTGAGGATTGGGGCCTTGATAAGATGCTCCTTGATAGTACGAAACGACTCCTCGCACTCCTCAGACCAAATTACCTTGCAGCCCTTCTTCAACAGCGCAGTGATCGGAGCGATAATCGTAGAAAAGTTAGGTACAAATCGTCTATACCACGAAGCCATTCCTACCAATCTCCTTACCTCCGTGCTCGTCCTTGGTGGGGGGATGTTGACAATGGCTTCCACCTTGCCCGGATCCACATGAAGACCTCTTCGATTTACTATGTACCCCAGGTACTTTAATTCCGAACGACAAAAATGGCACTTGTCCTCACTCAGTGTCAGGCCAGCTGCACGGATTCTACGCAGTACCTCTTTAAGAACTGACATGTGCTTTGCGAATGAATCCGCTACCACGACGATGTCGTCCAGGTAGACGAAAACATTCGGCTCGAGATCGTAGCCTATCACGCTGTCAATAAGTCTCTGCCAGGTTGCTGGGGCGTTATGCAGCCCAAACGGCATCCTAGTGAACTGGTACAGTCCTCTCCCTGGAACTGCAAAAGCAGTGTACTGCTTTGATGATTGAGCCATGGGTATCTGCCAATACGCGCTTTTAATATCCAACGACGTCAGATACTTTACGCTGCGCAGTTTGTCTAAGGTGCTGGTGACGTAGGGTAGGGGGTAGCTATCCTTGACAGTCACCTGATTCAGCTTGCGGAAGTCGACACAGAACCTAAAGGTGCCATCCTTCTTCTTCACCAGCAAGATCGGAGATGACCACGGTGAGTTAGAACGCTCTACCACTCCCAAAGACAACATTTCTTGAAGCTCCTTGTCAATCTGCTCCTGCATCACCGGAGACACTGGATAGTTTCTAGACTTAATTGGGGATGATGTGGTGGAAATCGTGTGCTCCGCCAACGTCGCCCGACCCAACTGCCTCTGCTCTCCGCTAAAATGAGCTGAAATTACGCCTGACAAAATGGACTGCTCCCCCGAGCTCAATCCTAAATCCTCATCGATCACGTCCAGAACTGCCTGCTCTGCAAAGGTCCAAACACCACTACGCAAATTCGGGACTACTCCCATCTCCTTAAAAAAATCTATGCCTAAAATTAACCTATGCGAAACGCCGGGAATAACGAGCACTTCGAGTACTATTACGCGACCCAACACGCTAAAAGGAATCCTGCAACTGCCCAAACTCTCGCATCTCTCGCCGTTCGCCACCGTACAATCCACGGTGGAAGGCAACAATTCTAAACCTAACTGGGCCAGCTGCTTCCATCCAAGGGATCCTAGAACCGTGCGTGTTGCACCCGTGTCCAATAAACCTAACATATTTACACCATACACATCCACTTTCAAATAAGGTCGTTCATCACCTATCGCGCTATCCAAAATAAAATCAAGGCGAGCCCTCTCTCTGCTAAACGTACCCTCTGTGGTCTCCAATCTTGGGTGGGGCGTTAGACCTACACGCCCTACCGTCTGGCATTTCCCGAACACTGCGAACATGACGCTCTGGTTACGCCGCGCTGACCACAACCAAAACAACGTCTGCTCGACCGCTCGGTACAATCCCGCGCAATATGCCCTTCTCGTTGACAGTTGAAGCACATTACACCCAGCCGAGCTGGTGTCTTCGCAGGGGTTGAAAAACCACCCCGACTGTTCACGTCAACGTAAGCCAGATCGGGTTCTAAAGTCTCGTGTTTCTGTGGAGGCCTCTTGTACGCTTCGGTCATGGCTCGCGTATGTTCGATAGAGCGACCAATTTTCCGTAATTCGTCGATCGACTTCACGTCTACCAAGCACAATCGCTGGAGGTAAAATGGAGCTAGGTTCTTCGTAACCATCTTCAAACGAACCTCCTCAGTCAACTTGACCCCGAGGTCCTCTAACCTCGCGAAATAGACACTCATCACCGTAAGGAACGTACCAACTGTTTCCTTCGGCCCCTGGGTCCGACCCCTCGCCTCGTCAAATAGTCGATCTGCGAAATCCACCGGTTGAAATTCCTCGCGGAGTCTCGCCACCAAATCTTCCCAAGACACTAGGCTCCTACGGACGGCCGAATACCACAACAGCGCTTTACCCTTGAACAGATCCAACGCGGACGCGAATAGCTGAGGTTTCTTCACGTTACGGGCCACCTGCAGCTCCTCTACTTTAGCTACAAAAGTGCAGACGGACATGTCCGACGCTTCCCCAGAATACTTTAGGTTCCACTGCGAGACGGGGACTGATTTGATCGGTGTACGCGACGGTGTACTCGAGACCACGGGTAGAGGGTCATCGTCACTGGACGAATCACTAGCGCACCCGCTAGGCGCTAGTGGGCTCGAGGCAATCAGCGACAAATTTAATGGTGGAATAGAAGGCTGACTCACCCTTTTAACTCTGTCCTCCAGGTCCGATTGTAACGATTGTAGGGTCACCAACATCTGCGATCGACTTGTCTTCTCCTCCTCCGTCGTAGGTGTAGACCTATCTATTCTAGCGGCGAGATGAGCCAATGTGCTCAGAATGTTCGAATAGCCGCTGCTATTTGCCACACCGGTGAAGGTGCTAATGGTATTCGTCAATGAGTCACATCCCAGTGTCACTGCATCAAGGTCTTCTTTATATGGGAAAGGATACTTGGGGTAATGCAAACTCGCACCCCCGCGCTCTACTCTAAGGACGTTGCTAAGGGTTTTTCGCATCTCATCTACTAAGCCTTCGGGATATCCACGATATTTAAGCTCATATGCGAGCTCAGCCTTAGAAAGGGACTTGACCTTCATGGTCCCGCCAATATTAGCCATGATTACTATGGGGTGAGTGGAAAGAAAAGACAAATAAATAGAAAATAGCCAAAATACTTATACCCAACTAAACCTAACCTAACTAAAAATTCGACACGGGTTGGCTTTACTTGCAAACGCTTCTCGTACTCTATACAAAAAAGACATTGACCTCCCAGGTCACCAAACAGCGTCAACTACGCTACCAACAATGATAAGTACTCCGATTGCAAAGTAAAGTTCCCTAAAAATTCATCCAAAAAAAATCGCGGAAACTAAGTAGCGCACCGTGGTTACTAAAGCCGCTGCTACGCCGTACCCGAGTTTCAGCGAGTTAAAAAAATCACAATTGAAAAAAGAAAATTACAAAGTTTTTTTTTTTTTTTTTTTTTTTTTTTTTTTTTTTTACTAAACGAGTGCCGTAGATCAAGAACAAACTTGCACCAAGACCAAAATACAATCGGGCCCCACGTTGGGCGCCAAAAATGCGACGCTTACTTCCTGTCAAAACTGTCAACCCCCCAAATAACTCTACTGGCGCGGGCCGCTAGCCGTTTAATCAGTGGAGACGGCGGGGTTCGGATGGTAAAGTATAAAATGGGCGCCACACAATTACCGCACCAGTAGAGGGTGATCACGCCTCCTGGTCCCAACTGTGAAGGATAAGGAGGCTTTACCTCAGACGCTGGTAAACAATGAAATAGAGAAAAACTATGGTTTGACAATTAACAACAGAAGATTTATTTAAAACTAAATGGTCATTTAACAATATTGTTGTAAACGTGTTCTTAAATCTGGCTATCAAAATGATTAATGGGAATGGAAATGTGCGATGACCCCTTGTGGTCTCAGACGTCCCGATGCCCTGCGGGGGCGGTTCGCGAAATGGAGGGTTTACCCGAAGAAAAAGGACGATGGTACCAACGCTTCCCTATTCCCCGCTATTTACGCAGTCTCCGTATTTCCGCTCACGCCTTACCTTTACCGCAGAGACCGTCAACGCCCTAAATACAATTGACAGATGGAATGATGTGACATATGAGTGATTACGTAGAATGATTTGGAGGCTCGGCGTTCCCACGGCGATCCACTCCGGGCGCCGCCACTGGCTTATACGTTCCGCGCGACGGTTGACGCACGGTTTTGCGATATTGGCCACTACTGTTGGCTACGTCACGCAGCGGCAAAACCCCCTCTTGTGGACACGACAGCGCCGTCAACTCGCCGTCCGTAATAAAAAACCGGGACCACTGGCCGTAATTTAGCCGTAGGTTAGCCGTAGGTTGCGTATACCGCCTCCCACTAGAACCCTATAAAACAATTTACCCAGTAAGAAACGTAGTACGTGAAGCGTGCGCGCGGGGCTTAACTTACCCTTGTGCAAGGGGTTTCCGACCACTAAAACTGCGACACCACTGGTCCGTCTCGTCCGCTCGCGAAAACGCTGCCCAAAAATTCCGCCGCGAGCAGCGCCTCGGTCAGCAATGACCATAGGCGGCGCTCAAAGGAGGATAATGCAGAGGCGCGCGCTAACGTTGAAACTTCACGTTACAAGTTTATTAGTATTATGACCCTTTACACAGTTGTCCCTTGTTAATATAGCTTATGGTTTGTGGCTTATGGCTTTCAGTATTCACTATTCAGTTTATTAGTATTATGACTCTTTACAGAGTATTACATTGTCAATATGGCTTATGGGTTTCACCAGATTATTAGTACAATTATGACTCTTTACAGAGCAATATCAATCAGATATCAATAATATCAGTCAATGATATCAATATGGCTTATGGTTTATGACTTTTAATTTATGGCTTATGGATTATGGGTTATGTCTTATGGCGTATGGCTTATGGCTTTCAGTATTAAGTATTCAGTTTATTAGTATTCTGACTCTTAACACACTTGTACATTGTCAATATGGCTTATGGTGTATGGTTTATGGCTTATGGCTACATACATTGTCAATATACATTGTCAATATATATATGGTTTATGGCGTATAGCTTTCAGTATTCGGTATTCAGTTTATTTGTATTCTGCCTTCTTATAGAGTATTACATAGTCAATATAGCTTATGGGTTATGGCTTATGGCCTGTACGTTATGGCTAATGGCCTATAGTTTATCGCTTTCAGTATTCAGTATTCATGATTCAGTATTTCATCAGTTTATTAGTACAATTATGACCTTTACAGAGTCAATATCAATCAGATATCAATAATATCAGTCAGAATCAATATGGCTTATAGTTTATGACTTATAGCTTATGGCTTATGGCTTATGGGTTATGGGTTATTGCATATGGCTTGTACCTTACGGCTTATGGCTTTCAGTTTTCAGTATTCAGTTTATTAGTATTGTGACTCTTTACAGTATAACATTGTCAATATGGCTTATGGTTTATGGCTTATGGGTTATGGCTTATGGCTTGTACCTTATGGCTTATGTTTTATGGCTCATAGCTTATGGCTTTCAGTAGTCAGTATTCATCAGTTTATTAATATTATGACTCTTTAGAGAGTCAATATCAATCAAAATATAATATCGGTCAAAATAAATATTATTATGCTTTATGGCCTTTAGCTTATGGCTTATGTCTCATGGGTTATGTTTTATGGGTTATGGGTTATGCGTAATAGGTTATGGGTTATGCGTTATAGGTTATGGGTTATGGGTTATGTCTTATGGCTTGTACCTTATGGCTTAAGGCGTATGGCCTATGGCTATCAGTATTCAGTGTTCATGATTCAGTATTTTGTCAGTTTATAAGTATTATGACTCTTTTCAGAGTCAATATCAATCAGATATCAATAATATCAGTCACAATCAATATGGCTTATGGTTGATGGCTTATAGCTTATGGTTTATGTCTTATGTCTTATGGATTATGCCTTATGGGGTATGGGTTATGGGTTATGGGTGATGGGCTTTGATTTATAAGTTATGGGTTATGGCTTATGGCTTATGGCTTATGGCTTATGGCTTATGGCTTTTGGCTTATAGCTAATGGCCTATAGCTTTTATCATTTGCCAAATATGAAATACAGTTAGTTGCAATAATAAGAAAATGCACAGGTCATTTTATATTGCATTTTATAAAATGTAATATTTCAAGTAGTCAAAGTTTCACCGAAATAATACCTATATCTTAGTAAATCATATGCTTACCCACAAGTTGATACATTGATCTGTCTGAAAGAAAAATAATTACTCATATTATGCATCCTTAACTCATTCTTAATGGTAGTTTTACTTGTACCCAAAATATAAGTAAACATATCAAATGAAGGAATAAAAAGAGATCAATTTTGATCCTCAATTTAGCACTTTAGTCTTTAAAACTTGTATAACAGACTTGAAACATTATAAACTATAGCTAAACTAGATGAGTATGTATTTTTTTGTAGGGTAACTATTTAAACTAATAATGGCACCTGTAATTTTACTTGAGCAACTTGCTGAAGTGTAATTGAAAAAAAATAGATTACACTCCAGGGCGTAATAAATTCATTGCGCCCTTTTATTACGTCCCGGTTGTTATTCATATGTATACATATCTCGTATCCTAGGAGTTATCACTTATCATTCAATTATAGCAAAGTGAAAAATAAATGGAATAAAATCATCTAACAATCAAATGTATAAAAATGATCATGGATTAGATAGTTAAGATAAATTAGAACTTTTAAAAAACCACTAATGAATGTGATCGCATTGTTGGAATAATTTGCACTGAACATAAATAATACTTACTTAAACGAGTCGTTATATTACCTGAAATAGTGAAGAAAATAGTGAATTTAATTATTTGATCAAAATCAGGTTTCAAAATTACAATGAATACATATTATAAAATACTACCATTTGACCAATTCAAATTTTTGTTTTTGTTCATAACTCCATCTATACATATAATAGGTAGATGCAATGAAATCATTATTATGCAAATAGATATTTTCATAAAACTATGGAAGAAACCGAAAATTTTGGATTTTAGATTTATATCAAAATGTGTTTGTTTTTCAAAATTATAAATCGACGTGTCTGCGGATTTTTCATAAATATTTGCAATTACCCGAAATTATGAATTTACTCCATACTTTACGAACATAATGTATGGTGAAATATACCTCAAAGTATTAATTATTATTAATTATTATAACTATTATTACCTGCGAATGCAGACCAAACTACGGCTAACACGATGCTATATGTTACAAAACTCATCGTTCAAATGTGACTTAATAGCACACTTATGGAATATAAATACACCGTTGTCAAGTGATAATTATAAATTATAATAAAATTATAATATCTTTAAAAGTCATAAATATTAAAAACATTTATTTGTGTATTGAAATAGATAACAGTTATCAGGTAAAATTATACTATGCATGTGAAATATTCTGAGACGGATATATGCAGAGGATACACCAGACAATGAGGCCCAACATGTAGTAACTGATTTAGAGCAGTGTTTCCAAAATTGGGGGAAAGTTATCTGCCGGCAATGCTGCTGATTCGTTGTCGTGGCGAAATGTTTAAGACATTTTCCAAATTTTCAAAATTCCTATATTATTATTAAGAAATATAGACTCACAGTATTATTCATTTAAAAAAAATGAATCGCAGTTTAACACTTGGTAACCATGGTATATTTATAGGCGCATATTGAAATGATAATATTAATATTCTTCTTAATATTCCGCAGGACTGAGAAAATCTGAAGTATATTTATAGGCGCTTATTGAAATGATAATATTAATATTCTTTATAATTTCCGCATTACTGAGATGTTAAGGGGACACGTTTTGAGGGTCAAAACACGAAGCGCTGCTATGAATGGTGCATGAAGAAATTTAATATCGCAATTTCCAGTCAAGTGGAATATTCGGAATATTCTTACTTACGGCAATGTGAATTATTAAATAAACTCACTCAAAGCCATACAATTCAGCAGTTCATTGAGCAGTTCGCGTGTAGGCAAGTTGCTTCTCGCCTTCTTTTTTTACCTGTAAGTACCAAATAATAATACAACCTTAAAAAATAAAAAAAATAAAAACGATAAAACCATAAACTTTATAAGTCAGATTATAAATGATAATACATGAGATAGTGTCTTGATTAGAATCAACGCATTTTATTTCTCTCGTCATCATTTAATCGGAAAGGGTAAATATAATTAAGTTGAATGAACAAAATATGCGATCATAAAAATTACATAATTCAGCTGATATACAATAACAATACACACAATGATAACATAAAAAATACAATTGCACTCTAAAAATGGTGTTATGAAATTTGTGATGCACTCAATGATAATGGCAGATTATCGTGCGCAATTTTGCCGATATTAGCATATAATTAAATTCGACCTGAAATCATTACGATTATAACATGCACTATTTGAAATTGCGTATAAAGTATATATATATATATATATATATATATATATATATATATTAAACTTTTGTCGTAATGTATTATTAAGTATAATTGTTGTTGTGTAGTTTTAGTGTTTTTTATAATAGTTTTTGTTTTATTTGTAAAAAAGATGATTGGATTTTTGGTTAGTAGCGTGAAATTGTAGTCATTTATGTAATTTTCTGTTTTATTTATATAGGTATTTTTATTTTAATTTACTAGACCTGGGTTTTTATCTGCAGTCTCAATTGTTAAGTTTTTAATTTTCTTTTTTATATTATTAAGAATTGATTTTTCTTTTTTATTAATTTTTGTGTATGTATTAGTGTTTTTTGTTTTTAATTTAAATATTTCACAGTTGAAGCTGATAATATGGCTTTCTTTGACAGTTGCAGGTAAAAATTTAATAGCTGTAGTTTAAAATTAGACAGATTTTGACAGTTCCAGTTGAAATTTTAACAGTTACAGTTGATATTTTTACGTTTTTAACAGATATTCTAGAAATTTGAGTATTTGACAGTTGATATAGATAATATGACTTCCCTTGACAGTTGCAGTTAAAAATGTAAAAGCTGTAGTTTAAAATTTGTCAGTTTTTGGCAGTTGTAGTTGAAAATTTTCACAGTTACAGTTGATATTTTCACGTTTTTTACAGCTGTACTCGAAATTTAAGTATTTGACAGTTATAGGTGAAAATATGATAGTATTTGACAGTTGAAGATAAAAATTTAATAGTTGTACTTTCAAATTTGACAGTTTTTGACAGTTGTAGTTATAAATTTATAGCTGTGCTTTAAAATTTGATAGTTTTTGATAGTAGAAGTTGAAAATTTGATAGCTACAGTTGATAATTTCACATTTTTAACACTATACTACTATACTATACTTTAGATTTACTACTATACTAATTGTTTTGCCATAGTGCATAAACATTCAGATCTTATTTCATAATACATTTATTGCGTTTAAGAATTCGAAATAATACAATTATCATGTTTTTATACCTATTACGTTCAATGTTATTGTTCCAATGTGCCATACGATTAGTTATCGTATTGTACTCTAGTATTATATTTTACAATCATTCATCTACAATCAATACCCTACAATTATTTACAATCAATATGATGAATTAAACAGTATGGAAACACAAAAACTGTTTTATTTCTCTATATTGTGTACCCCACCTTTAAATTCAGTCATTTATTTATTACTTATTCGGTTCATTCTTAAAACCACAGTCTGAGGTTCGAAATAATAAAACTTTTGTTTATGCAACTTCGTTAATCTACTGAAATTCAGGTATAAGCATGAATTTGAAATTGTATTAACTTTTTTTTGTACAGCACTTTTATTTTATTTTTATTGCAAAAAAGTACATTATAATCCTACCATTCGAATTGATCGTACCATTTATATCGACCATTTAATTGACGATATTTATTAGGCTATAGAATAATAATTATTATTCGGTTCGCAGCTTACTGAATCTATAGCCTAATAAAAGTCGTCAATTCAATGATAATTTCTATCAATATGGCATAGGAAATACATATTTCGAGAGATTTGAATATGAGAAAAATTAAATAATCGAGTATTGATTAGTCAAGGCCCTAATTTACCATTTAGTTTCACTAAGTAATGAAAGGTAAAACAACCAATTTACTTAAACCAAAAGCAGCATAATTGAAACGGTATTGATTGCATTTGCGAAATTTTCAGCCTGAATGGCTTTTATGCTTTTCCATTAACTGCAAAATTGCATCATGTTAAATGCACGAAGCAATTATAAAACGGTCAAGTACGGTGCAGGAGGAAGTTTTGCCTCAGTTTCAATTTGCATTGCACTTTATGCATGCAGAATAGGTAATTTTCAATAAAATAACAACTCCCTTGTATGTGATGTTTTCCAGCATAACGTGAATCTTTAGATATGAATGACTAAATCGTCAATTTTTATATAAATAATTTAAATTTCGTATAACATTATTGCACCTTTCATCTTATAATGAGGCATAATTAACATTGTGACAGCATAATCAAAATTTTGAGAGAATCAAACGAAATTTTGCCATAAATAATTGGTGTAAATTAATTAACACTAATTAGTGAAATTTTAATAGAATTATAAGATATTTAATTGTTCTGTAAGATATTATAATACAAAAGTTATTACAGATGAAACTATAACAAAAAAACAAAAGTTATTATTAGAATTATCAAAATTTGTCCCTCAATCATCGAAAATGTAACACTAATTAGTGAAATTTTAATAGAATTGTAAGATATTTAATAGTTCTGTAAGATAATATAATACAAAGTTATTACAGATGAAACTATAACAAATAAAACAAAAGTTATTATTAGAATTATAAAAATTTGTACAGCAATCGTCGAAAATGTAACACTAATTAGTGAAATTTTAATAGAATTGTAAGATATTTAATAGTTCTGTAAGATAATATAATACAAAGTTATTACAGATGAAACTATAACAAATAAAACAAAAGTTATTATTAGAATTATAAAAATTTGTACAGCAATCGTCGAAAATGTAACACTAATTAGTGAAATTTGAATAGAATTGTAAGATATTTAATAGTTCTATAAGATATTATAATACAAAAGTTATTACAGATGAAACTATAACAAAAAAAAACAAAAGTTATTATTAGAATTATTAAAATTTGTACAGCAATCATCGAAAATGTAACACTAATTAGTGAAATTTTAATAGAATTGTGAGATATTTAATAGTTCTGTAAGATATTATAATACAAAATTATTACAGTTGAAACTATAACAAAAAAAACAAAAGTTGTTATTAGAATTATTAAAATTTGTACAGCAATCATCGAAAATGTGAAATTGTGTGAAGTGAAATTTTAATAGAATTGTGAGATATTTAATAGTTCTGTAAGATATTATAATACAAAAGTTATTGCAGATGAAACTATAACAAAAAACTGAAAATATATCCTCTAAAAATTTGATGAAAGTTGTGAAGAAAACAAGTGAGAAAATCGAACTAATAATTTTCCACTTGACGGGTATCGTAATATCTGTCACTGAAACTTCTGAAAAATTGTTTGATGGATATTTTGAAAAATTGATGCCAGATTTCGATACAGTATGCCTGAAAATATATCCTCTGAAATGTTGGTGAAAGTTGTGAAGTAAACAAGTGAGAAAATCGAAAATATAACTTTTCCAGCTGACAGGTATCGCTATATCTGTCACTGAAATTTCTGAAAAATTGTCTGATGGATATTTTGAAAATTTTATGCCAGATTTGGATACAGTATGCCTGAAGATATATCCTCTGAAATTTTGATGGAAGTTGTGGAGTAAATAAGTGAGAAAATCGAGCAGATAACTTTCCCACTTGACAATTATCGTTATATCTGTTACTGAAATTTCTGAAAGTTTGTCTAATGGATATTTTTAAATTTTTATGCACAATTTGGATACAGTTAGCCTGAAGATATATTTTTCGAAAATTTGACGAAGTGATACATTTTATACATCTGACTTTTTTTTTAATTGTTTCAGTTGAAAATGTGGTTGCCCATTATAATAATAATCAGCAATATAGTGACCCTTCACACGCTGGACGCAAAAAATTCAGTAACCGACTGCATATTACAAATAATTAAACATTGGAAATCAAAGAACATATGGTACTTTCACGATAACAACGACCACGAGGATTTGCTTTACAGAATTAAAGAAAATACTTTGATTTCAAGTAATAACGCTAATATTGGGCCGAAAATTGGACTAAAATTAGAAGCAGCTATCTTTAACCTGCAAGATCCGACTGTGTATAAATCGTTTCTCGAAATACTTTACAGAAAATCGATTTGGAACTCAAACTCGCGCATATTGATTATCAACAGTAATCACGAGCACATTCCTGATTATTTTAATGTTTCTTGGCATTACTTCATCAGCAAAGTTTTATTATTAACGTTGCCAAATCAAATCCATTCATACAATCCGCTTGAACGTAAATGCAACGATATTACACCAACATTAATCAGTACTTGCCCAAGTAATTATAATGAGTGTGCAAAGGGTACCATTTTAGGCAAATTTTCTGTGGATGCACACAAAAGTTTGGCTTACAAATTGAATGAAACTTACGACAGTAAACTTTATGATTACTTCCAGAACGAGTGCAAAACATACAAGTATTTCAACAACTGCAATATTAAAGTATTAATATTAATATATCCGCCATTCGTAGATGGATTACAAGCAAAAGATGCTGGTATAGAGATGCATATTCTAAGAAAAATTGCAAGGCGTTTGAAATTTAAATTGCTACTTTTAGTGCAAGATGTTAGATTTGAAGGTGCCAAACTATCAAACGGCTCATATACAAATATTTATAAGAAACTGTACGAAACAGAAGGACATATTATGATCGGGGGACTTTACTTTAACACATCACTAATGGAAGATTTTGATTTTACCTTCTCGTACATGCAATTAAACTTATGCTTCGCTGTTCCTGGACCAAAGCGTGCCAAAGATTGGGTCGGTTTGTATAAGTCTTTTAAACCTCATGTATGGACTTGGCTATCAGTAAGTGTTGTGGCTGTAAGTATAACTTGGTGGTTATGTGAGTATAGCTTACACCAGAACCATATAATATTTATAGTAATTGATGTATTTAGTATGGTTTTAGGTGTGCACAGTAGACTCCCAATAAACATAAAATCCAAACTGATTTATATTACATGGCGTTTAACTTCTATGCTAACAACAACTTATTACTTAAGCATGATGCTGGCATTCCTCACCAACCCAATATTTGACGAACCGATATCCAGTATTGAAGATATTGTTAACTTAAATTTGGGCGTAGGAGGTTTTCCAACTATACGCAATTTCTTCGTAGATGATGAATATCCGTACAGTGAGATTTACAAAAGATGGACCGATTGTGACACGAGCACTTCTTGCATTATGAATACAGCTGCGGGAAATTTCTCTCTGCTGAGGAACTCAAGATCCATGAATAATCAGATTAATACCAAATTGCTTAATTCTTACGGACGGCCGAAAGTCGTTCTCTTGAAACCTTCTTGCAAGGTGCTTGTGTCGATGTTAACCTTAAAAGGGCTGCCCATGCTCAATAGGATCGACGAGAAGTTGATGGGATTATTCGAGAATGGATTGGTTCAGAAGTGGGATCAGGATCACACCTATAACCTTGCGAAGAATGGCTACAATACTTATAGACCGTTATCTTATAACAACTTCAAAGGCATATTTATGGTTTTAATCTTTGGTTATACCGTCTCAGGAATAGCGTTCATAGCAGAAAAAGCTATGTTTGCTTTAGAATTAAGAGGATTTATCAGATTTCGTTATTAATTATTCAAGACAAATAAATACCCAAAATTACAGTTAAGGTCAATCCTTGTGTAGTTTGCTTAAAATTATTTTCTCCTTGTAAAATAGAAAAATAAATACTCAAAATTGCAGTTAAGGTCAATCCTTGTGTAGTTTGCTTAAAATTATTTTCTAAAATAGCATTTAATAGCGTCTAAAATTTCTAAAATAAAACGACCTATATAAATAAAACAGAAAATTTCATAAATGACTACAATTTCATGCTACTAACCAAAAATCCAACCATCTGTAACGGTACAATACCGGGGTATCATTATAAATTGTAATTAATTTATAAACGTAGAGTGGCTCGTGATCTAAGTGGCTGTACTTCACCTGTGTTTGATTCATGGAATCGTTATAGTAACAAGATCGATGGTTCGTTGTTCAAGTATTGTGTCTGTTACGGGGAAAATATCAAATTATACGCATACACAAATATCATCATACAGTAATTTATTCATTCAGTAATTCATATGGTTTTACATTTCAATTTAGCAACTAAGGTTTGGTTCATTTGGTTATGGTAAAATAATACGCCATTTATGTGGTGACTAAGGGTTTATTTAATAAGTAATAACACAAATAATGAAGAATGACGATTTATTTTGAATTAAAGTTTTGAAATGAATTTATCGATTTTTACGTGGTTTCTGATTATATTTCGTGGTATTCTGACGTGAATTAACGTTATGCCAGTATTAAGGATGACGATTTACCCTTAATTAAAGTTTTGCAATGCATTTACCAAGCAATAACACCCAAATAATTATATCGTAAATTTCAATCGGTGATTTGTGCACGATGGTCAGTTGTGTCTGGCTAAAGTACATATATCTGATCTCATAGAGAGTCTCATACCCTAACCCTATTACGTCTGACGTGTATGAGACATAAGCCCCTCGTTTGTTTTTGACTCTTTTTATTTTAATTTTATAAATTTCAATGTTAAATTAAAACTTTTAATAGAAATTATCAAGGAATCAAGGATTTATCCACAAAGCATATCACTCACAAACTTATTAATATTTTTATAGAAATTTGCGAAACTTTTAGTGAAAAATACAAAATTTTGATTAGAAATTAAAAATTGAAATAGAATTTATGAAATTTAAGTTGCAAATGACAGATTTTGTATGCAAATTTTCCATATTACAAAATTATATTAAAAATTGCAAAAAAAACTAGTCAAACTACAACATTCTTATTGATATTATATCATGTCGATTGTATTTTACAATGTATGTTGCATTTCTATGAGAAATTACAAAATTTTGGTAAGAATTTTTTAATATAAATACCCAAATTTTCATAAATTACAAAGATTAATAGAATCTCGGAGCTTTTGGTTGGACATTATAACAGCATTTCGCAGGAATCATATTCCTGAGTTGTCCTAACTGACAAAGTTATTAAAGATTTTATGGAAATTTGCAAAAAATATAACGCAGAAAAATTGCATTTTCAGTATTGTGCCCATTTGTACATAAATAATTAAAAATTAAAAGCAAAAACTCGTATTTTCTCCATAGTTTATATTTGTAAACTTCTCTGTTATATTATATTGTTTTGGAATAAATTTATTTTGCTGTTCTTTTAGTCTTAGGAATAAAAGTAAAAGTACATTAGCTGCGATTTATTAATTGTATGTTTATTTGTTATACTTTTTCGTCTTCAGAAATATGTTTTCACCGTTATTCATTTATGTTACCTCCTGTTTATTTCAAGTTGTTTTATTAATTTTTATTTTTCCAATTTATTTGATCTGCTCACAAGTGTTCAAATGTACGTCTAGTTATTCCGCAATACATATCTGGGCATATTCTGTTACTGTTTTGTATTCAATCATTGCACTTTTTTGGGGGAGCATCGGTTGAAATTTTATTTATATCTGAAGTAAATAAATTGAAAATTAAATCAATCTTGTAGGTACTTGCCTATTTACAGGGATTGATTTTCTGGCATACGATAACTGAGTAACCCATTAGAAGTACACATGTCTTTATCGCAGTGTAATTTAATGTGAATAGTAAAACTAATTATCAGCATGGGACATAAGTAGTAATTTACATAGATCTGATTGCACTAATAACTCGCCCAAACAACTGATATGCAGATGAGCCGAATTGTGTGGTCATTAATAAAGGATGTGCCACTATAATACATTAGCCTCAGGATATTTTAACGTTTGGCTCGCCACAGAATGTCCATTAGTGAAATTAAATGTACGCTTCACGTAACAACGTACTTTTAGATAGGATTAGGTGCGAACAACTAATTGAATCCCAGTGGAAATTGCAATAATTTTATTTTACTCTGAAAACCATATTTACAACCAGAGCTACCTATAAATTAATAAGGTAGCTCGAAAAAATTTAAAATTATTCCATTGTTTCTTTTTCGACAATTTTTTTGTCAGCATTAAAGGATTATGAAATTTTAAGTTTTCATATGAATCTCTTTCAAATCTGTCGTGCAGTTTCAGTATCAATCGAATCAGTCAATTGGCGACAGATTAACTTAACGTAATAAGTTCTGCTGAAACCAATATTGACGGAAAAGTAGTCTCGCGAATTTCCTTCCTGATTTATTTATAGAATCACTTCCACTTTTACTGCAGATACATCTGACAAGTTTTTACTTCTAGGGACGCAGCTAAAGTAGCTGGAAACCGCAATCGAGTTATCTCCTCGGGAAAGCTGTGTTTCTAGATAATTTAGTTTCCACTTCCATACCAATCGAATTATCTTACATTCGCTTGATCAAATTTTCCCACATTTTTCTTGCACCGTAATTTGCATATCCGCTCGGACAATTTAATAAAGGGATTCTATTGTGGACAGCCTTGTTCCTTGATATTGTTCGCAAGGTCAAGGAAATTAATGGATTGGATTCAGTGAATCAATAAATTAGCAAAGGTAGCATATAAAAGGGCACAAATGTTTGCTTTAATTATTTGGAAGCAGGCAAAAATTAGATATTAATATACAGGGTGTTCTCCTCGTTTTTTCCTCTATGTTTTCTCCTCTACAACAAGGAAATTTTAGATTTTCGATCAGACGTTTGAGTGTCTAATAGAATGTCTCACAAACACAGATATTTTTCAGTAGTCAGTTTTGTGGGAAATTGATAATGCAATTAATTTAGCAGGAATTTTCATAGAAAATTAAGACTGTGAATCACAATAGAAGGTCTCACAAACAACATATGTCACAATATTGTACTTCTTTAGCAATATTATAACAACAAAGTTTACAAGTATTTTGTTGTGAGTATATAAAAAAAAATTGACAAAATCATTAGAAATTAAAATCTAATATGTACATGAAAAACTTCAAAGATTAATATAATCTTTAATGGGATTTCTTTAACTACAATAGATTTCTATAGTTTTTAAGGATTCTCTTAAATTTTATTAGTTTTTAAACTTATGAGGTCCAGAATAGAAAGCGATTTTAATTTATACAGGAAATGCACATTGTCTCTCTCGTACTCTCTATAAGTAATTGTGATAACTATAATTTCCACTGCCATATTTCATCTTACTTAAATCTGTAACTTTCATTTCAACATCTAGAAAACCATAAATATCCTCAAACTCGTGAGTAGCACAAATAACTCAATTTCTTAAATTCTAACTGCATTAAATCCAGCATTGAGTTTTCCAGCGTCAATTAATGCAACGGATTAAAATTAATGGAAATCGCATTTCAATCAAAGCGTTGCTTTCATTTATTTTTAGTGAAACCCGAAACTGAAACTGTAATTGAATCTGCTCAATTTGTATCCACTAAATACAAAGCTGTATTTAACGTGGATATAATATTTGAATGGAAATAATTATATTCATAAAATTAAATCTAATTATAAATAAAACACATTACTTTGTTAGTATCACATAAAATTATTTATTGATTTGTTACTAGTTTCGACTACTTAAGTAATCGTTTTCAAACAGAGAATAGTTCAACACCCAGAAATGTAATGCGGAATAACTAGACATACATTTGAACACTTGTGAGCAGATCAAATAAATTGGAAAAATAAAAATTAATAAAATAACTTTAAATAAATAGGAGGTAACATAAATGAATAATGGCGAAAACATATTTCTGAAGACGAAAAAGTATAACAAACAAATATACAATTAATAAATCGCAGCTAACGTAAATAAATTCTAAGAACAAAAAGATTACTTTTAGTTCTAAGACTAAAAGAACAGCAAAACAAATTTATTCGAAGACAATAATATATAATAGAGAAGCTTTCAAATAGAAACTATGTAGAAAATACGAGTTTTTGCTTTTAATTTTTAATTATTTATGTACAAATGGGAACAATACTGAAAATACAATTTTTCTGCGTTATATTTTTTGCGAATTTCCATAAAATGTTTAATAACTTTGTCAGTTAGGACAACTCAGGAATATGATTCCTGCGAAATGCTGTTATAATGTACAACTAAAAGCTCGGAGATTCCATTAATCTTTGTAAATTATGAAAATTTGGGTATTTATATTAAAAAATTCTAACCAAAATTTTGTAATTTCTCATAGAAATGCAACATTCATTGTAAAATACAATCGACATGATATAATATCAATGAGAATGTTGTAGTTTGACTAGTTTTTTGCAATGTTTAATATTATTTTGTAATAAGGAAAATTTGCATACAAAACCTGTGATTTGCAACATAAATTTCATAAATTCTATTTAAATTTTTAATTTCTAATCAAAATTTTGTATTTTCCACTAAAAGTTTTGCAAATTTCTATAAAAATATTAATAAGTTAGTGAGTGATATGCTTTGTAGATAAATCCTTGATTCCTTGATAATTTCCATTAAAAGTTTTAATTAAACATTGAAATTTATATTTAAAATTGCCGTATTTATAATCAGTAATTCATAATGACTGCCTTTGACAGTTGCAGTTAAAAATATAAAAGTTGTACTTTAAAATGTGACAGTTTTTGACGGTTCCAGATGAAAATATTACAGTTACAGTTAATAATTTCACGTTTTTAACAGCTGAACTTAAAATTTGATTATTTGACAGTTGAATCTGAAAATATGACTGCGTTTGACAGTAGCAGTTAAAAAATTAATAGCTGTAGTTTAAAATTTCACAGTTTTTGATAGTTATAGCTGAAAATTTGACAGTTACACTTGATACTTGCACATTTTCAAGAGCTGTACTTAAAATTTGAGTATTTGTCAGCTGAAGGTGAAAATAGAACTGCCTTTGACAGTTCCAGTAAAAAATGTAATAGTGTAGTGTAAAATTTGTCAGTTTTTGACAGCTGTAGTTTAAAATTTGACAGATACAGTTGATCATTTGACGTTTTTAATAGCTGTACTTATGATTTGAGTATTTGACAATTGAATTTGCAAACATTCCAGTAGTTTACAGTTGCAGTTAAAAATTTATTAGTTGTACTTTAAAATTCAATAGATTTTGACAGTTGCGGTTGATATTTTCACGTTGTTAACAGATGTTCTTGAAATTTAAGTATTTGACAGTTGATATAGATAATATGACTTCCCTTGACAGTTGCAGTTAAAAATGTAATAGCTGTAGTTTAAAATGTGTCAATTTTTGACAGTTGTAGTAAAAATTTTCACAGTTACAAGTGATATTTTCACGTTTTTACATCTATACTTGAAATTTAAGTATTTAACAGCTACAGCTGAAAATATGACAGTATTTGACAGTTGAAGATAAAAATTTTATAGTTGTAGTTTCAAATTTGACAGTTTTTGGTAGTTGTAGGTAAAAATTTAATAGTTGTGCTTTAAAACTTGATAGTAGTAGTTGAAAATTTGATAGCTACAGTTGATAATTTCACATTTTTAACAGTTGTACTTGAAATTTTAGTATTTGACAGTTGAAGCTGAAAATGTGGCTTCCTTTGACAGTTGCAGTTAAAAATTTAATAGTTGTAGTTTAAAATTCGACAGATTTTGACAGTTGCAGATGAAATTTTGACAATTACAGTTGATATTTTCACGATTTTAACAGATGTACATGAAATTTGAGTATTTGACAGTTGAAATAGATAAGATGACTTCTCTTGACAGTTGCAGTTAAAAATGTAATAGCTGTAGTTTAAAATGTGTCAATTTTTGACAGTTGTAGTTTAAAATTTTCACAGTTACAAGTGATATTTTCACGTTTTTTACAGCTCTACTTGAAATTTAAGTATTTGACAGGTATAGCCGAAAATATGACAGTATTTGACAGTTGAAGATAAAAATTTAATAGTTGTGCTTTAAAATTTAGTAGTAGAGTAGTAGTTGAAAATTTGATAGCTACAGTTGATAATTTCACATTTTTAACAGTTGTACTTGAAATTTTAGTATTTGACAGTTGAAGCTTCCTTTGACAGCTGAAGTTAAAAATTTAATAGTTGTAGTTTAAAATTCGACAGATTTTGACAGTTGCAGTTGAAATTTTGATAGTTACAGTTTATATTTTTACGTTTTTAACAGATGTTCTTGAAATTTAAGTATTTGACAGTTGAAGCTGATAATAAGACTTCCTTTGACAGTTGCAGTTAAAAATGTAATAGCTGTAGTTTAAAATGTGTAAATTTTTGACAGTTGTAGTAAAAATTTTTACAGTTACAAGTGATATTTTCGCGTTTTTTACAGCTCTACTTGAAATTTAAGTATTTGACAGCTATAGCTGAAAATATGACAGTATTTGACAGTCGAAGATAAAAATTTAATAATTGTAGTTTCAAATTTGACAGTTTTGGTAGTTGTAGTTAAAAATTTAATAGTTGTGCTTTAAAATTTGACAGTTTTTGATAGTAGTAGTTGCAAATATGATAGTTACAGTTGATAATTTCACATTTTTAAAAGTTGTACTTGAAATTAGAATATTTGACAGTTGAAGCTGATAATATGGCTTCCTTTAACAGTTGCAGTTAAAAATTTAATAGTTGTGCTTTAAAATTTGACAGTTTTTGACAGTAGTAGTTGAAAATTTGATAGCTACAGTTGATAATTTCACATTTTTAACAGTTGTACTTGAAATTTTAGTATTTGACAGCTATAGCTGAAAATATGACAGTATTTGACAGTTGAAGCTGAAAATGTGGCTTCCTTTGACAGTTGCAGTTAAAAATTTAATAGTTAATTTAATAGTTAATATACTCAGCTGTTTACATGTTACAAAGTAGAAGTAGGTTCATTTGTAGTACGTAAATATACTTAGCTATTTACACATTACATAGTAGAAATAACATCTGCTATTATTAGTTTCGATGATGTGTACTTCGTCAATAAATATATTGACATATCAATCAATTGATATGCTTAATTAAATTAATTAAATATATCGACGTTTCAAATTCGCCAAAATTAATTACATAGGTTTAATGAAATTGGTTTAAATTGAAGGGAATTTTAATTAAACGTAATATATTCGATCGGATATTATATTTCACTAGGGCATATAAAGCTTAGGCAGTCGGAGAAGCTTAATGCAGACTTTTAATGAATAAAATATTCAAAAGAAGTCTTTCAAAGTACATGTATTAGTAATAACTCGCCTTATGAGGGTGTATATTCGCGATGTAATAACGAAATGTACATTAGATGTAAATAATTTAATATTGTATTTATGTGCTTATAAAATAATTAAATAACAAAAATCTATTCCAAACACAGCAAATAACTTTTTCCGTAACATGCAATATTATTAATACAATTATTTAAGCATTTTTTCCTAATTATATGCTAGGTGTGAATATTTCTGATGTAACTATTATTTCTTAATATACTACTCAGAAGAATTATCGCATATTCCAAAAAACAATGTTTATTATTTTTGCCGAAATTGCCGATGCTCTTTATTTGTGGGTACTAACCAAAAAATTAACAATATGCGATAATTATTTTGAGTAGTGTAGTTATAGGCATTAGCAGAACGAAAAATTGTAACAATTTAATGATCTATCAATATTTTAATAATTACTAAATTATTGTTGTTCTATCAAAGACGTACATATTATACAATATAAAGTTTTCACTGGTTCCTGTATTTTTTTTTTTTTTAATATGAGTTATACGTATTCAAATTTCTATGATTTATGTAAAATATTCGATGATTGCTGTTAATATATGTGAAATAGGCTGCAAAAATACGAATCTCTACAATATGTATGCTTAATATTCACACTTATTTTTGTTGTTCGATACGCATCATCTCTAAAATTAATCATGGGCAGAAATGTAACATAAATGAAATCCATGCACTGTTAACGAAACATGTTCTAATAACAATACGCAATCAATCAAAATTGTGCAAATATTGATATTGTGATCAGAAGTGGCCTTGATTGTGATATAAAACTAAATTTCCGGCAGCGCAATAAACTAATACGAATATTTGTAAAATACTCGAACGGAAATCGATCGTGCAATTAGTGGAGGCAGAATTTCAATGAATTTCAAAGTAGAAGCAGAGAATACTCGAAATCGGAAAAATTCAAATTTTGGCATAAATAATTAACAAAACGTTGTGTTTTTTGTTAAAGTTGAATACAAAGTATCTTACGTTACAACCAATGATAATGTTACAAACTATCTATAAAATGTTATTCATAACTTCAAAAACTATTATGGGTTTTGTTTTGTTTGTTTGTTTGTATGTTTGTGTGCATGTTTGTTGGTTTGTTTGTAATATTATTTATTTGAGGCAGTATTATAAGAGACAATTATCTTTATTCCCACATGTTTTCCAACACATCATATAAGCGTACGCCATTAGAAGATTAAATACAACCTGTTTCATCCATTATTAGAGCATGAATGCCCTTTGCATTACTAAATTTAATTTGAATTGCGGCTGTCGCATGCACCATGAAATTAGCTATCCGCCTTTGTGGAATTGCGGGATTCAACCTCAAATATGAGAACTCAGCAACGTATGATTTGGACTAATTTTCACAATTTCATGCCACGACTAACTTTACATTGTACCGATGCAAAGTTTGTTATGCGTGACATCCATAATTCAGTATACCCCAGAAATATGATACACACTATACAGTTGAAACGTTTAATAATTAATGCCAAAAGTAGACCCCAATTAACGAATACATAAATATAAGGTATTATTATTGAGGACTTACTGGTAGAATTATTTTTATATTATCTTATTAATTATTTATTTTATTTTGCCTGACTAGTTTCGGTTTCTAAAAAAACATCATCAGAGGCAAGATATGTCTACGAAGAATACAATAATTAGGTTAAATAAGCGTTAAGTTTGTTATAAAAATGTTAAAATATAAATTATAAATATATTTGTTATATGTTTATTGTTGTAGTATGTATTTAGTATTTATACAATTATTACTGTATTAATATTACACTTATTACTGTATCAAAAAATCCCAGAATCTCTTACACTCTTGATTGAAAAATTACTGGGTCCAAATCAATAAAATGTAAAAAAAAGGATATTTTCGTTAAAATTCCTCTTATTAATCATTTAAATGATTCCAGAATCACACAGCATGTATAACTATTTGTGTCTTTTAACATCTTATCCTCAGAATAAGCGAGATTGAAAAATTAGGGCGTTGAAATCAATTTAACATGAAAAAAGTACATTTTTCTTAAAATTTCTCTTATTAGGCATTCAAATGATTATGGTAACTTATGGAAAAAACCTTATACTTAACATACATTTGAGGTATAAACAATGCTTGTATGGTGCAGTGAGTTTGATTACTTCCCAGGCTCCGACATATGTTTTGTCGGACGATGCAATTTTCATATTTCAGAATTTTCTGTGTACGTTCTGATCTGTACTCATACGAAAATTACATCCTGCCTTATATTCCTGTGTTATCCGGTCAAATCTCCGGTTTTCCTTTTCCGACAATCCAGCCGGAAATTCGATATTAAATTAGATGCCCAGCGGTACAAATCTCCAGATGTTGACTTGAATTTATGCTATCCTTCTGTGGAGATAAACACAAAACAGCGTCAAGTTGAGGAGAAAATGTACGGAATGGAACATTATTACGATTCCAATCTGAAAACCAATGATAAGTATTTGTATTCTAACTAAAGAGTAATTTTAGTTGGAGCATTTGTGCCATAAATCGGATGCAATCTGGCGGAATATCAGGACAATTAAGTGGTGTAGGCCGTAGAAAATATATACGCCATATAAAGACATATAAAATATACAGGGTGTCTCAAAATTGACGCCTGTGCATTTGTGATTCGATTCAGGGGGTTAAAATAAATCGAAAATTAAGAGTGGAAAATTTTCCGTTTGTCCCTCGTTATAGAGATATTGATAAAAATGTAAACAATAACTATAAACATTTTTACGACCACTACGCAAAACAGGATTTTGTTTTATTCATTTTATCAAATATAAGACATAACTGTCAGATTTGACAATTAGTTTGACAGATGTAGACTATATCTTGTTTTGTAATGTTAATAATTTTAATAAAGATTAACACATTCAATAACTGCCAAATTTTCTATTTTTTCTTCTAGAATTTCATTCATATTTAACAAAATTTTATGAATTACTAATTATAATCAATCATTTTAGTCATATTCAACAAAATGTCATTAATCACTGTCAATATTTCAGTAATTACTGTAAAATATGTTCGCTTCTGTGATATTTTTTATTACTGACATATTTTCAAATATTTCTACCAAAATTTCAGTCCTTTTTAAGAATTACTGTATAATGTTACTTAGATTCTCATAAAATATCAATAATTCGTACACATATTTAGTCATTTCTGTGAAAATATAAATAATTGTGAAATTATCAATTATATCTACTAAAATTTCATTCATATATGTATAACAAAATTGCGTTAATTACTGTCGTAAGTTGAAATGTAATTTATTTTGTTATTTGTGACAATAACTCTATAACGAGGGACAAACGGAGAATTTGTCACTCTTAATTTTCAATTTGTTTTAGCCCCTTGAGTCGAATTCCAAAAGCAGGGGCGTCAATTTTGAGACACCCTGTATATGTCTTACGTAAGTCGTTAGCTAAAATTTTATGGGGTTCCTGATGAAATTAAAACTTGACGTATATGCAAGCAATTTTGACTGTAATTTTTTGCTTAAATTTGGGCAGATAAAAATTAGGACATAACAAATAATCTTCAGTTCCTCAATATCTCCATTCCATTAAACGCTTTCCAAAAAATATTTATTCCTTTGTCTATCTACTCTTCGGTGTAAGGCAGATACTATAATTTTTTATAATATTCTCTCCACTTCTTGCTATCTTTTGTATCTATCTTGCTATCTACAAGATAAGGGAAGAAATCAAGAAATGATTTCTTCCCTTTTCTTGTTGCCTCTTCTTTTATTGCGCTGTTCCGCTCTTTTCTCGGTCTTCCTCTTTGTTGTTTTCCTGTTGCTCTAGTCTCGTATATTTTCTTAGCGTTTCGTTATTCTCTCATTCGTCTCATGTATCCATACCACCTCATTTGGCTTTCTATTATTTTTTTCTGTACTAGTTTTATTTTTAAGTGTTTCCTGAAAAATTAGGGGGTCGAAATTTAATAACCTAATAAAATTGTAAATAAAGAAGGCGGAAAGACCCCATATGGGGTCGATAGCCCAATAAAGATTGATTATATATATTGTAAATAAAGAACATTTATGTAAAAATTACACTTATTACTGATTCAAAAAATCCCAGAATCACACAGCATGTATAATTTAATTTTTTTATTGCTTCTTGTACTTCTTCTTTTTCAATTTGTTCAATTTTTTCTCTTTCCTTTCTTGCGACTTTTCCTCCCAATCTTGTCTTACGTTATCTTCTTCATCCTGTTCGGTTAGTTATTTGAAGTATTGTCTCCATCTTTCCGTTATCTTGTCTTTATTCGTGATTATTGTTCTATTTTTATCTTTTATGTGCACCATGTTGTGTTTTTTTTTTTGTTTTAGCTGCTATAGTGTTCCGTAGAATAGTTCTTGGTTCTGCCAAAAATTTTCATTCATTCTTTCACAAAATTTCGCCCATGACTTTTGTATTGCTTCTCCTATTGTTGTATTCATTTTGATTTCTCTTTTCTTTGTATTTGAAGCAATCTTCTATTTTTTTTGTTTGTAGGTGTCTTTCCATTTCTCGTTTTAGTCTTTTATCTCATTTTTGACTTCCTTTGTCCACCAGTTTGTCTTCTTCATTTCCGTGTTTCCAAGTTTTGTTGTTTCGCAGCGGCTTCTAGTATATTTCTTTTGAATGTTTCTTTTATTATTGAATTCGTGCGGTTTTCTCATTTCTTTGTATCATTTGTAATCTTCTATTTTTTTTGTTTGTAGGTATCTTTTTCATTTCTCTTTTTAGTCTTTTATCTCATTTTTTTCTGTCCACCAGTTTGTCGTCTTCATTTCCCTGTTTCCAATTTTTGTGGTTTCGCAGCTGCTTCTAGTATATTTCTTTTGAATGTTTTTTTTATTATTGAATTCGTGTGGTTTTCTCATTTCTTTGTATCATTCGTAATCTTCTATTTTTTGTTTATTTGTAGGTATCCTTTCCAGTTCTCTTTTTAGTCTTTTATATCATTTTTGACTTCCTTTGTCCACCAGTTTGTCTTCTTCATTTCCCTGTTTCCATTTTTTGTTGTTTCGCAGCCCTTTCTAGTATATTTCTTTTGAATGTTTCTTTTATTATTGAATTCGTGTGGTTTTCTCATTTCTTTGTATCATTCGTAATCTTCTATTTGTATATTTCTTTTGAATGTTTCTTTTATTATTGAATTCGTGTGGTTTTCTCATTTCTTTGTATCATTCGTAATCTTCTATTTTTGTTTGTTTGTAGGTATCCTTTCCAGTTCTCTTTTCAGTCTTTTATCTCATTTTTGACTTCCTTTGTCCACCAGTTTGTTTTTTCATTTCCATGTTTCCATGTCAACCAGTATATTTTCTATTTCCAAACTTAATGTGCACATTATGGTGTGCTCATGTATCAAAAATACAATCTAAATGTAATAACACCTTTATTGTTAAAATAAATGCGTACACATCTACAGTATGTACATATAGAAACAGAGTATTTTAATATTACAATTATACAAATTCGTATTGAACGTTTATCACAAACTCCGCCAGTAATTGATATCCAAGGGCAGATTTGCTGTGCAGTTATCGCTGGAGTGTGGCTAATTTACGCAAGTAATTGAATATTACACATGACAACTCGTTATCAATGCACGGGGAACATTAATTTATCTTCTAAACAATCATCCAACATCTGTGGTCTTTGGATCACGCGACACCGAAAGGGACACTGTTAATAAATGCATCAAAATTCCTCGTCTGCTCTTCAGCAGTTCCCTTTGGGCCTTATTAGAGGTGCGTCTCGATGGTCTGGACAACCACGTCTGGTGGTGACTTCTTCCTCCAGAACAACTCTCTGAAAGCAGTCCTGAACTGCTGCGACATTGAGCAGTACAGGATGAAGTTGATTGCAGAATTGGTGAGAGCCACGATGTCCATTAGATCACCTGAAATTAAAAGAAAACAATAATTAGATGTTTTCATTAATCCAGGCACCTACATTAAGGTGCCAGGATATTTAGAATGGATATTCTAAACTTCAAAATTATTAAGCATATATCAGACGATGATATTCAGTAACATCAGGGGGATAAATATATAAAACATTATAAAGGTAGAAATGCAGGTTCCTAACGCCGAACAATGCGTAGTGGAGCTTAACTGCATTGTACTTAATGAACTTAATCATACTTTACTGTAATAAATTTTAAATAACATTACCTTTTAAAGCTTTTACATCACATGGCTGAGATTATTGGTAGACACAAATACAATAATATCACGCGATTATGACATACATTAAAGAACCTTCTCTGCACAATTTGAAGTATTTACTGTCTGAATTCATTTATGTGATTCGTGTATATCCACAAGGTGGCGTATAAATAGACAAATGCAATTTCCTATTAATTTTCAGATCGCATAAAATGTTACCTCAATCATCAAGATATTCGTGCAAAAATTAAGTTAGCAATTTGATTGAATTATATATTATCGAATTTGCAATTATTTGGTTTCGTCCTTGGAATTAAAAATGCGCAAGATTATAACTAATTACAGATTTGTTTATTGCACGAAATAATCAAAGCGTAGCACTGAAATCTGCATATCATAAACAAATATTCATCCCACTTGATTGGCAAGTGGATAAATAGTTCCGCGCGTTAATCAATTAATATAGAAAATTAATTAAAATCAGAACACCTGCAATGACAGCATTTACTGATTAATAATATTCAAAACCACATTAGCATATTGTTGAAACGACACACGAAAAGTAATATTTTGGTTTAAATCATTTTTTTTTATTGGTTAAATTAGTTGTTTCTCCCTAAATTCTGAAAATTTATTTATTGCATATTTATTATTAGATATCTGTTAAGTATACCTGAAGCTAATACTCCTGAAAATTTGACAAAGTTTCAGTATTAAATAAGTGAGAAAATCAAACACTTAACTTTCTGCAACGACAAGTATCGGTAAGATACTACTGAAATTTCTGAAAATTTATTTATTGCATATTTATTATTAGATACATGCTAAGTATACCTAAAGCTAATACTCCTGAAAATTTGACAAAGTTTCAGAATTAAATAAGTGAGAAAATCAAACACTTAACTTTCTCTTTCTTAATATTTTGCACTTATTTATAAAGTGCAACTGTTTTCAAATGTTTTTAACACATTTCAGTTGTTTTGACTATAGTTACAGAAATTTTACAATCAAGTTGTTATGTACTCTGTCGTTATTAGCTGTGGGATAAAAATATAATGTGCAGTAAAAAGTGTCTGTCTCAAATCAATTTTAACGTTTTAATAGATACATAGAGTCATTGAAACCGACATAATCCATACATCTGCTTATTTTTTATTTGGCACTCAATTGCAGCACAATAATTTAACTCGGCAGCAGTTTCAACGATGGTAATTCGTTGTGGCAAAGTTTCGCATTTCACTAAATGTTAACTATTACGCTTCGGTTTGTCGTTTCGAGTTCTAAATTGTAATGCCTGTCGAGGCATACTAATTCCTCAAGTGTTAAAAGCAGCTAATTGCATATCGGTGGGTGTCAATTGCAAACGATTTTACGTGTAACAGTGACATTCTGCTCCAATTACGAGACAAGTGAGGCTATAAATTACTGTGGAATGAAACGCTGATGGAATAACGTACGAGGGACATCACGGAAGGACAGGAGAATACAAATGCGAATGTTTTGTGGGGAAAAATTGATAAACGGGGACGACAGGTGTGCCCTAGATTTTACGTATGGAAGAGGGCGCAAAAAATTAATAACGCTGAAAGTTTGCAGGATTTCGTTCATCCTTCAAATAATAAAATATAATTCGTTCTACTAGGTACTATAATCTAACTATTAAAAAAATTATAAACAATTCATTGATAGAATTTTTTTTGAAATTAATAGAAATTATTTGATTTTTAATTATTTATGTCAATATTTAAATGATATTTGACAACATTTGTTTTATTGATGAGAATGATGAAAAGTGCAAGTTATTTATTGAAAACGAAACGAACATCGGATATAACGTGTTATGTAGCGCAATTACTGAGCTATAAATTAGTTACGAGTTTCTACAAAACTCTGGTCAATAAACTCGCCCAATGCATTAAAATTTCATACTGGGAAGTAAGTACAAGGGATTATAAATAGCTGCACAATGTAGCTCGCATTTTTAGCGTGAATATTAAAATTTGCACTTACGAAAATTAGTCTTTGCTGTCAGTCTTACTCGTTACATTGCTACATTACAATTAATAATGTCAGTCTAAGTCGCTTCATTGAAACAATTGAAAAAAAATGACATTGACAAATTATAAAAGGGATTGAATAATTGCCAGACAATTAACAAATTGTGAAAACAGTTGAAAAATTGACAAATTGACATAAACAAAAAATACTATATTGGCAATACTGATTTGAAATTTCTCAGTGAATTTGTCGATGGAATATTTTAGTTGGATTATATTTCAGTCACATTTTGGCTTAATTATATTAAAGCTCCGCATGAAAATAAATCATTATTAAAATTTATAAGCTGCCCTATTTAGCTGCGCAATAATGATCACTAATACGTTTTATTTTTGTGGGGTTTATGAAATAAAATGTTCATCGTAACCTAATTGTATTTACAAGTGGGGAAAATCGCGCAGATAAAATTGGGTTAACGCACGTCCTGAGAGGGCCTCGTCGCCTTCAATTAGCCTAATTAAATTTCCTTTAGGCAGCATCTTTAATGTCCATTCAGGTTGCGAAAATAATAATAGTTTAATGGAAAATATTTTTGAGAAGTTCCTCTGCAACACTGATTTGCATACATATCGAAGAATATTAAACGGTGCATAAGTAAGAGCTGCACAGTGAGTATATTTACATGGATTATATAAAAATATGAAGTATTTAATGCAGCGTTTTGGTAGTTATAAAATTTCTGAAGCAGATTTAAACTCCCGAGGGTAGACGCAAATATTAACAAATGAGTATGCATGTATACAGCTTTGTGCAGAAATGCATAGGTAATGTGATTACACTTATAGTAGAATTTTATTACTGGAAAAATAAAACTCACATAGAGATTGTGTTGCAAATTGTTGGTGAAATGGAAATAAATAGGGTATACGTAAACATGCCTGTTTACGAACTTTTACTGCGCTGCTCGATTTGAAAATTAGACGCAGTAAAAGAAGGTCTGGTGAATAAATTGCATATTTTCCATATTTTTATTCATTTTAGTATTTTTGCATATTTTCACAACAATTTCAGCAACAGAAATTTTGAAACTAATTCTCCTGAAAATTTGACAAAGCTTCAATATAAAATAAGAGAGAAAATCAAACATATAACTTTCTGCATTGACAACTATGAAGTAGCATGTACTGAAATTTCTGAAAATTTATTATTTGCAAATTTGATATTAGATTAGTGTACAGTACATCTGAAACTAATTCTCCTGAAAATTTGATAAAGTTTCAGTAATAAATAAGGGATAAAATCAAACATATAACTTTCTGCATTGATAACTATGAAGTAGCAAGTACTGAAATTTCTGAAAATTTATTATTTGCAAATTTGATATTAGATTAGTGTACAGTACATCTGCAACTAATTTTCCTGAAAATTTGACAAAGTTTCAGTAATAAATAAGGGAGAAAATAAAACATATAATTTTCTACATTGACAACTATGGAGTACCAAGTACTGAATTTCCTGAAAATTTATTATTTGCAAATATGTTATTAAATTAGTGTACAGTACATCTGAAACTAATACACCTCAAAATTTGACAAAGTTTCAGTATTAAATAAGGGAGAAAATCAAAGATATAAGTTTATGCATCCACAACAATGAAGTAGCAAGTACTGAAATTTCCTGAAATTCATACTGACTAAATTAATGCAGGTCCTGCTGCTTTCCACTCGACTGCTAAGGCCACAAAACTTGCTTTTGCCGGTAAACAACATGTGAACGTCATACAAATCAATCCCTTATACGACCACAGGCAAATATTGCCGTTAGGTTTGATTAAAACCTAAACCTGCGAGCGAGCATTAAGCTCAACGAGTTAGTGTTAGTGCGTTTATGCTTTATAGGTCCTGCAAAATGCACGAGCTTTAAATATTTACCTTGTCGTATTCATTGTTTGGCGAACTGTACACAAATTTTCATCAGTGCAATGGAATTATCGCCATTCATGTTCTAGAATAGCATCGGCACAATTTGGAAATTATGTTGTGCACTAATTTATATTAAGCCCACATATTATGCAAATAATTGGATCGCGAATTTATAGTGATTGTGTATATGTGCACATTAATAACACCGATGCCAAAATCGATTTAGATTATAAGTTGCCAAACTAATCAATCGAAATTTTTTTTTACTGCCAGTTACATAGTTTCATTGTAATAATCTGTGTATCCGTATGACTTTATAAATTTAAAAAGCATAACAATATCGCTGTTTTAGCTCATTCCAAAATCTACAATCAATATTTTCATGAATTTAGTTGTTACTATTTATTTGCATCTTCTCATGGATTCACGACTTTATGGAACACAGAGACGAAATACTAAGAAAGAATACTAAGTTAGGACAACTAAGAAAAATATTGAGAAAAATAAATAATAAAATGGGTTGTATGCTATTTTATTACACTTCTGTTGCGTTTGAATAATTTAATGTGCGATATCCTGCAAGTTTGATTTATACTCGAATTTCAAACTTCGCCATCGCAAGTGCAGCTGGCATACTTGCACCACAGTAACCCCAATTTCAAAGTGTTCTGGGAAGGTTCGAGTCCCGTAGAGGCTTCAAAGTGCTGTAATGTGTAGGTGTCGTTAAAAGTTACGGCATTGCTTGTGGAAATGTTCAGCACACAAGTAAATAGAATTTCGTGGAAAATTATGTCCCTCTCGGGCTTGCCTGGTTTAACTCGGATGAAGAATTTTCAATGTACATGTGGCTTCAAATTTCGTTTTGAATTTTTTTTTCTGCAGAAAAGCAATGAAAACATGAAAAATTAGTTATTACTTACACACGTAAAATGCATGAATTTAATGCGCATTTAGCCATTTAATGGCTAAATGCGCATTAAAATAAATTTGCATTGATAAATTTTATCAATATCGTCGAAGATGATCGTAATAATTAAAACTTTCTTCAACCATTTAAACTGTGGAAAATAATAATTCATTGATCAATCAAATCTTGAGTAATTTGGAAGTAATATATTGCTGCATTTTTTAAATATATAAACTTAATTTAAATAATATGCTTACTTTTTTTAATTGAATTTTAATGCTAGAATGACTGATCGTCCCCAATGCCCCTAAATTAGATAAATCAATCAATTATTGTCAAGCACCAAGATATTTCTAAAAGAAATGCGATCAATTTCCATATCGAAATGAAAGGAGGGTATTTCAATTCGTTTCCTAGCGAATATTTATGGTCAGCCTCTGGGACGGTTCCAAGTCTCATTGTCTTTTTGCTTCTGATAAATATTTATAGTTTGCAGACTTTAGTTTATTTGTGGGTCAATTTAAGCGATTTAAACAAACTTACAAGCTAAATGAATTTAATTTTAACTCTGCGCAAAGTGCAGCGATTACGTTTCACATTTTTATTATCTTTGTCTAAAACGTACAACAACTGTTTTTATATCAGTGTCACAAAACGTATTGATGTTAAAACATATTTCGTTTATAGACTTTAGTGCATATTTAAATGAATTAAACAACAGTAGGTAACATTTAAGTACATATATTTTCTCCCCTATTAAATACTGAAACTTTGTAAAATTTTCAGGAGAATTAGTTTCTGATGTACTGTACACTAATCTAATATCAAATTTGCCGGATTACAGTAACATAAAGTAAGATATTTTTACTTAGCAAGTTGTCTGGTAATTATAGTTATTTGAGGCACACAAACTCGCCATCTGCCGCATTTAATGGCTTAATGAGGATCATTTTGCTCCCAGTAAACAGTTTTTTCGCCCTGTTTGTTTTTAATCGCGAAGTTTTGCGTCCCAAAGTACACGTAAAGTTTAAAATATCCGCGTTTCAGTACTAAAATATACGAAAAACTTGGCTTTGCAAACATTTCAAAGCTTCATGCATTTTAAACAGGACGGCAGCACTTCAATGAGCTTATTGCCGTTTGAGGCGAAGCTGTGCGAAGTTATAAGGCTCCGACCTCAATCAATACTGCCGCATTTCGTTTATGCCCAGGGCAGTTTTAAAATTGCTCAATTACCTTGCGATTACGAATTTTCCACAATTTATTTTAAGAAATTATTCTTAATATACTTATTAGCATAGATATCGTAGAAACCCTATTATGAATGGGAGCTGTTTTGCATGTCAAAAGGAATATTAAGTCAAATAATAAAGTCTAAACGTCTTATTTAATATTAATGAAATTATGATTCGTGATGAAAGGCAAAATATATTTCAACCTGTAGTATTAAGTAATATTCCTTAATGAAACAATTAATTCAAATATATGTGTTTTTAAGCCTAATATCATTCACTTAATATATAACTTGCACAATGAAAATCGTAAAACTTGACTGATAATATAATTAAATTGATTTATAAAAGGCACTTTCACTTTCATGCTCCTTCACATAGGCTAAATTGGTGTTCCAATTTTTTTGCAATGGGCAATCGTTAACTTAAATCTGCATATTATTCACAGCATCGCCTTAATTTTGTGCTATAGATGATCTGGTGAGTTATTGCCAAGATGACAAAGCCTCGTTTTTCAGTGCCAAAGTAAAGTATCTCAGCTTCTAAGACGCCATTGACAGCGTAATCTATCTGCCTTTAACAAAAATACGTATCATAATATACATACATAATCATTTAGTGGAAAGGTAATTACTTCGATTATAGTTGCACTTTCAATTAGTATGATGAAGTCATGTGGAAAATTTTCAATTCTTCTGGATATTTTTATTGCACAAGAGGCATGAGTTGTGATATTACTGAATTCGCAGTTGGAAATGTTCGTGATTTCTATTTTACAGCATTTTTGCACGAATCGGTAGTTTCATTCGTGACTCTGTACATGTAAAATTTTGTGTTCGTGTCACAAAATTGATTTTATCGCCTCGCATGGAGTTTTGCTGTATTACACAATTCTCACTTGCCGTACATATTTGGTGGTTAACATTTTTTTGCGTTGTCGCCATTACGTTGCTATGGCTAATTACAACTGCATACGTGTACTGTTGCCATTACTGCATCTAGGACTAATTACCATTAATACACCTATGACTAATTACCATTGCCTACAACTGTACAAGTTGTTGCATGTTATCGCAGATGGATTACAAGTAAACAGCAACAACCCATTATAAATTACATTTCTCTTGAAAATGTAACCTCAAGATTTGCACATTGTTAGTATCGATTTTTTGTTGTGTTTCTATTTATAATGTAAGCTTGTTCTACTACTCTGACGTTATCAAATATCAATAGATATTTGATAACGATATCGCAATTGATATTGTGAACATTCACCTCACTGGACAGGTCGATAAATTTTCTTAAATCGTGAAAATTACGTGTTATGAATTCTTGAGCAAATGTTATCGTTATTATTATAGCTTACTGCCTATAAATTACCAGTGATAGATTTGTATCAAAAGTATCACACGCAACGAGTATTTGAAATTATATTACTTTAAAGTTTATAAGCTGAAACTCTGCTATTTTATTTATGATTAAATGCGCTGTAAGCTCAAGGCTTATGTTAAATTTCCTGAGCTTATTTAATGAAGAAAGTGCGAGATTATCATTGTTATAAATACAAATACACGAAGGTGATTATTTATTCAGAATGACACGATATAAATTCATCAAGTTTCAGTAATTCTTGATATAATATGAAATTTTCAGAGGATATATCTTCAGGCACACTGTATCCAAATCTGGCATAAAATTTTCAATATATCCATCAGACAATTTTTCAGAAATTTCAGTGACAGATATAACGATACCTGTTAAGTGGGAAAGTTATTTGTTCGATTATCTCACTTATTTACTTCACAACTTTCATCAAATTTTCAGATGATATATCTTCAGGCATATTATATCCAAATCTGGCATGAAATTTTCAAAATAACCATCAGACATTTTTCTAGGCAGACAGATGTAGCGATACCTGTCATTTGGGAAAGTTATATGTTGGATTATTTCACTAATTTGCTTCACAAATTTCATCAAATTTTCACAGGATATATCCTCAGGCATACATTGCAGGAGCAAAAAATCTGCATACAGCAGATATAACTATGATAATTACAGACTACGTGGTAAGTAATTATTAATCATTACACTCACCTAATGGGTCATAACAGTTCTTGTAGAATACACTGCCAAGTACTCCGCTGACCAGTCCCAGTATTCCCTGCGGAAACTCGGTCAGCAGGAAGAGGAAGAGTATGACCAGCAGCATGCGCGTTGTCCTGTCCACCTGTTGGTTCTTCTCCAAATCCTTCTGCTTCTTGGCATCCCCATTGACCAGCGGAACTCCACTGCTGGCGCTTAAGGTCTTCCAGCGTTTCTTTGCATCCATTAGAGCCTTTATGAGGTACGTGGAGAGAACAGTCAGCAGTATACATGGTAGCAGCTTAATGACCACCCCATATATCCACAGGTTGATTATTGTGAAGGAGTTGATGAATTGTAGGTAGTAGATGGTTTCATTGGCTATAACCCCATGGTAGTTTTCCATATCTGTTTTTTGTATGATCGAATTATTTGGATATACGCCTCTAATATCTTCGTGTATCTCCAATCCCAGGAAAAGCGGCGTACATACGAACGGACATAAAACGTACGACAATATTATGGCCAATTTGGTCCTCTTGGGGTTGCACCAGATGTTATTGTGCTGCGGATGTGTTATAGCCACGTACCTCCAAATGGCTAGTATGACCGTCAAGGAGCAGGCTATAAAGTGGCACACCTGAGTGAACAGCGCGTGGAAGTACATGTACACTGCCCAGCTGTGCGAAAAGTACGTGTACGACAGCCTCGCGGAGGGATTGAAGTACACGTGGCTGGAGTACGGTATGTAGTCAAGCATCACGAAGAGATCAGCCACAGCCAATCCGGTAAGTATGAAATTCGTAGGTATGCGCATATCTTTCCTGGTGAGCACGCAGATGTTCAGGACATTGGCTATCGAGCCAAAGCAGCACACCATCATCGATAGGTACCCATGTATGTTGCGGTACCCTTTGGAGTACTCCTGGATGTCGCAGTACATGGTGGAGTTCATGTCATGGGCCACATTGGCCACCTCAGTCTCGTTCATTCTTAGTTCAACTGTGACCACATATCAAATTACACTTAAACAGTACCACTTAAATTCACAAGTGTATGTTGAAAATTGTCACATAATTACACGTGTACGTTGGCTTTCGTCTTGCCACATCCTTGAAGAACCATAAATGTAGGTATCTGAAAATAAAAATTAACTTCTTAAAAATGAAATTTTACAACTTTGCCTTTACTGTACACTAATCTAATATCAAATTTGCAAATAATAAATTTTCAGGAAATTTCAGTACTTGTTACTTTAAAGTTGTCAATGCAGAAAGTTATATGTTTGATATTCACCCTTATTTAATACTGAAACTTTGTCAAATTTTCAGGAGAATCAGTTTCAGATGTACTGTACACTAATCTAATATCAAATTTGCAAATAATAAATTTTCAGGAAATTTCAGTACTTGTTACTTTAAAGTTGTCAATGCAGAAAGTTATATGTTTGATATTCACCCTTATTTAATACTGAAACTTTGTCAAATTTTCAGGAGAATTAGTTTCAGATGTACTGTACACTAATCTAATATCAAATTTGCAAATAATAAATTTTCAGGAAATTTCAGTACTTGTTACTTTAAAGTTGTCAATGCAGAAAGTTATATGTTTGATTTTCACCCTTATTTAATACTGAAACTTTGTCAAATTTTCAGGAGAATTAGTTTCAGATGTACTGTACAAATAATAAATTTTCAGGAAATTTAAGTACTTGCTACTCCATAGTTGTCAATGCCGAAAGTTAAGTTTTGATTTTCTCCTTTATGTAATACTGAAACTTTGTCAAATTTTCAGGAGAATTAGTTTCAGATGTACTGTACACTAATCTAATATCAAATTTGCAAATAATAATTTTTCAGGAAATTTCAGTACTTGCTACTCTATAGTTGTCAATGCAGAAAGTTAAGTTTTGATTTTCTCCTTTATGTAATACTGAAACTTTGTCAAATTTTCAGGAGAATTAGTCTCAGATGTACTGTACAAATAATAAATTTTCAGGAAATTTCAGTACTTGCTACTCTATAGTTGTCAATGCAGAAAGTTAAGTTTTGATTTTCTCCTTTATGTAATACTGAAACTTTGTCAAATTTTCAGGAGAATTAGGTTCAGATGTACTGTACAAATAATAAATTTTCAGGAAATTTCAGTACTTGCTACTCCATAGTTGTCAATGCAGAAAGTTAAGTTTTGATTTTCTCCTTTATGTAATACTGAAACTGTGTCAAATTTTCAGGAGAATTAGTTTCAGATGTACTGTACAAATAATAAATTTTCAGGAAATTTCAGTACTTGCTACTCCATAGTTGTCAATGCAGAAAGTTAAGTTTTGATTTTCTCCTTTATGTAATACTGAAACTTTGTCAAATTTTCAGGAGAATTAGTTTCAGATGTACTGTACAAATAATAAATTTTCAGGAAATTTCAGTACTTGCTACTCTATAGTTGTCAATGCAGAAAGTTAAGTTTTGATTTTCTCCTTTATGTAATACTGAAACTTTGTCAAATTTTCAGGAGAATTAGTTTCAGATGTACTGTACACTACTCTAATATCAAATGTGCAAATAATAAATTTTCAGGAAATTTCAGTACTTACTACTCTATAGTTGTCAATGCAGAAAGTTAAGTTTTTATTTTCTCCTTTATGTAATACTGAAACTTTGTCAAATTTTCAGGAGAATTAGTTTCAGATGTACTGTACAAATAATAAATTTTCAGGAAATTTCAGTACTTGCTACTCCATAGTTGTCAATGCAGAAAGTTAAGTTTTTATTTTCTCCTTTATGTATTACTGAAACTTTGTCAAATTTTCAGGAGAATTAGTTTCAGATGTACTGTACAAATAATAAATTTTCAGGAAATTTCAGTACTTGCTACTCTATAGTTGTCAATGCAGAAAATTAAGTTTTGATTTTCTCCTTTATGTAATACTGAAACTTTGTCAAATTTTCAGGAGAATTAGTTTCAGATGTACTGTACAAATAATAAATTTTCAGGAAATTTCAGTACTTGCTACTCCATAGTTGTCAATGCAGAAAGTTAAGTTTTTATTTTCTCCTTTATGTAATACTGAAACTTTGTCAAATTTTCAGGAGAATTAGTTTCAGATGTACTGTACAAATAATAAATTTTCAGGAAATTTCAGTACTTGCTACTCTATAGTTGTCAATGCAGAAAATTAAGTTTTGATTTTCTCCTTTATGTAATACTGAAACTTTGTCAAATTTTCAGGAGAATTAGTTTCAGATGTACTGTACAAATAATAAATTTTCAGGAAATTTCAGTACTTGCTACTCCATAGTTGTCAATGCAGAAAGTTAAGTTTTGATTTTCTCCTTTATGTAATACTGAAACTTTGTCAAATTTTCAGGAGAATTAATTTCAGATGTACTGTACAAATAATAAATTTTCAGGAAATTTCACTACTTGCTACTCCATAGTTGTCAATGCAGAAAGTTAAGTTTTGATTTTCTCCTTTATGTAATACTGAAACTTTGTCAAATTTTCAGGAGAATTAGTTTCAGATGTACTGTACAAATAATAAATTTTCAGGAAATTTCAGTACTTGCTACTCCATAGTTGTCAATGCAGAAAGTTAAGTTTTGATTTTCTCCTTTATGTAATAGTGAAACTTTGTCAAATTTTCAGGAGAATTAGTTTCAGATGTACTGTACAAATAATAAATTTTCAGGAAATTTCAGTACTTGCTACTCCATAGTTGTCAATGCAGAAAGTTAAGTTTTGATTTTCTCCTTTATGTAATACTGAAACTTTGTCAAATTTTAAGGAGAATTAGGTTCAGATGTACTGTACAAATAATAAATTTTCAGGAAATTTCAGTACTTGCTACTCTATAGTTGTCAATGCAGAAAGTTAAGTTTTGATTTTCTCCTTTATGTAATACTGAAACTTTGTCAAATTTTCAGGAGAATTAGTTTCAGATGTAATGTACAAATAATAAATTTTCAGGAAATTTCAGTACTTGCTACTCTATAGTTGTCAATGCAGAAAATTAAGTTTTGATTTTCTCCTTTATGTAATACTGAAACTTTGTCAAATTTTCAGGAGAATTAGTTTCAGATGTACTGTACAAATAATAAATTTTCAGGAAATTTCAGTACTTGCTACTCCATAGTTGTCAATGCAGAAAGTTAAGTTTTGATTTTCTCCTTTATGTAATACTGAAACTTTGTCAAATTTTCAGGAGAATTAGTTTCAGATGTACTGTACAAATAATAAATTTTCAGGAAATTTCAGTACTTGCTACTCCATAGTTGTCAATGCAGAAAGTTAAGTTTTGATTTTCTCCTTTATGTAATACTGAAACTGTGTCAAATTTTCAGGAGAATTAGTTTCAGATGTACTGTACAAATAATAAATTTTCAGGAAATTTCAGTACTTACTACTCCATAGTTGTCAATGCAGAAAGTTAAGTTTTGATTTTCTCCTTTATGTAATACTGAAACTTTGTCAAATTTTCAGGAGAATTAGTTTCAGATGTACTGTACAAATAATAAATTTTCAGGAAATTTCAGTACTTGCTACTCTATTGTTGTCAATGCAGAAAATTAAGTTTTGATTTTCTCCTTTATGAAATACTGAAACTTTGTCAAATTTTCAGGAGAATTAGTTTCAGATGTACTGTACAAATAATAAATTTTCAGGAAATTTCAGTACTTGCTACTCTATAGTTGTCAATGCAGAAAATTAAGTTTTTATTTTCTCCTTTATGTAATACTGAAACTTTGTCAAATTTTCAGGAGAATTAGTTTCAGATGTACTGTACAAATAATAAATTTTCAGGAAATTTCAGTACTTGCTACTCCATAGTTGTCAATGCAGAAAGTTAAGTTTTGATTTTCTCCTTTATGTAATACTGAAACTTTGTCAAATTTTCAGGAGAATTAGTTTCAGATGTACTGTACAAATAATAAATTTTCAGGAAATTTCAGTACTTGCTACTCCATAGTTGTCAATGCAGAAAGTTAAGTTTTGATTTTCTCCTTTATGTAATACTGAAACTTTGTCAAATTTTCAGGAGAATTAGTTTCAGATGTACTGTACAAATAATAAATTTTCAGGAAATTTCAGTACTTGCTACTCCATAGTTGTCAATGCAGAAAGTTAAGTTTTGATTTTCTCCTTTATGTAATACTGAAACTGTGTCAAATTTTCAGGAGAATTAGTTTCAGATGTACTGTACAAATAATAAATTTTCAGGAAATTTCAGTACTTACTACTCCATAGTTGTCAATGCAGAAAGTTAAGTTTTGATTTTCTCCTTTATGTAATACTGAAACTTTGTCAAATTTTCAGGAGAATTAGTTTCAGATGTACTGTACAAATAATAAATTTTCAGGAAATTTCAGTACTTGTTACTCCATAGTTGTCAATGCCGAAAGTTAAGTTTTGATTTTCTCCTTTATGTAATACTGAAACTTTGTCAAATTTTCAGGAGAATTAGTTTCAGATGTACTGTACACTAATCTAATATCAAATGTGCAAATAATAAATTTTCAGGAAATTTCAGTACTTGCTACTCTATAGTTGTCAATGCAGAAAGTTAAGTTTTTATTTTCTCCTTTATGTAATACTGAAACTTTGTCAAATTTTCAGGAGAATTAGTTTCAGATGTACTGTACAAATAATACATTTTCAGGAAATTTCAGTACTTGCTACTCTATAGTTGTCAATGCAGAAAGTTAAGTTTTGATTTTCTCCTTTATGTAATACTGAAACTTTGTCAAATTTTCAGGAGAATTAGTTTCAGATGTACTGTACAAATAATAAATTTTCAGGAAATTTCAGTACTTGCTACTCCATAGTTGTCAATGCAGAAAGTTAAGTTTTGATTTTCTCCTTTATGTAATACTGAAACTTTGTCAAATTTTCAGGAGAATTAGTTTCAGATGTACTGTACAAATAATGAATTTTCAGGAAATTTCAGTACTTGCTACTCCATAGTTGTCAATGCCGAAAGTTAAGTTTTGATTTTCTCCTTTATGTAATACTGAAACTTTGTCAAATTTTCAGGAGAATCAGTTTCAGATGTACTGTACACTAATCTAATATCAAATTTGCAAATAATGAATTTTCAGGAAATTTCAGTACTTGTTACTTTAAAGTTGTCAATGCAGAAAGTTATATGTTTGATATTCACCCTTATTTAATACTGAAACTTTGTCAAATTTTCAGGAGAATCAGTTTCAGATGTACTGTACACTAATCTAATATCAAATTTGCAAATAATAAATTTTCAGGAAATTTCAGTACTTGTTACTTTAAAGTTGTCAATGCAGAAAGTTATATGTTTGATATTCACCCTTATTTAATACTGAAACTTTGTCAAATTTTCAGGAGAATTAGTTTCAGATGTACTGTACACTAATCTAATATCAAATTTGCAAATAATAAATTTTCAGGAAATTTCAGTACTTGTTACTTTTAAGTTGTCAATGCAGAAAGTTATATGTTTGATTTTCACCCTTATTTAATACTGAAACTTTGTCAAATTTTCAGGAGAATTAGTTTCAGATGTACTGTACACTAATCTAATATCAAATTTGCAAATAATAATTTTTCAGGAAATTTCAGTACTTGCTACTCTATAGTTGTCAATGCAGAAAGTTAAGTTTTGATTTTCTCCTTTATGTAATACTGAAACTTTGTCAAATTTTCAGGAGAATTAGTTTCAGATGTACTGTACAAATAATAAATTTTCAGGAAATTTCAGTACTTGCTACTCCATAGTTGTCAATGCAGAAAGCTAAGTTTTGATTTTCTCCTTTATGTAATACTGAAACTTTGTCAAATTTTCAGGAGAATTAGTTTCAGATGTACTGTACAAATAATAAATTTTCAGGAAATTTCAGTACTTGCTACTCTATAGTTGTCAATGCAGAAAGTTAAGTTTTGATTTTCTCCTTTATGTAATACTGAAACTTTGTCAAATTTTCAGGAGAATTAGTTTCAGATGTACTGTACAAATAATAAATTTTCAGGAAATTTCAGTACTTGCTACTCTATAGTTGTCAATGCAGGAAATTAAGTTTTGATTTTCTCCTTTATGTAATACTGAAACTTTGTCAAATTTTCAGGAGAATTAGTTTCAGATGTACTGTACAAATAATAAATTTCAGGAAATTTCAGTACTTGCTACTCCATAGTTGTCAATGCAGAAAGTTAAGTTTTGATTTTCTCCTTTATGTAATACTGAAACTTTGTCAAATTTTCAGGAGAATTAGTTTCAGATGTACTGTACACTAATCTAATATCAAATTTGCAAATAATAAATTTTCAGGAAATTTCAGTACTTGTTACTTTAAAGTTGTCAATGCAGAAAGTTATATGTTTGATATTCACCCTTATTTAATACTGAAACTTTGTCAAATTTTCAGGAGAATCAGTTTCAGATGTACTGTACACTAATCTAATATCAAATTTGCAAATAATAAATTTTCAGGAAATTTCAGTACTTGTTACTTTAAAGTTGTCAATGCAGAAAGTTATATGTTTGATATTCACCCTTATTTAATACTGAAACTTTGTCAAATTTTCAGGACAATTAGTTTCAGATGTACTGTACAAATAATAAATTTTCAGGAAATTTCAGTACTTGCTACTCCATAGTTGTCAATGCCGAAAGTTAAGTTTTGATTTTCTCCTTTATGTAATACTGAAACTTTGTCAAATTTTCAGGAGAATTAGTTTCAGATGTACTGTACACTAATCTAATATCAAATTTGCAAATAATAATTTTTCAGGAAATTTCAGTACTTGCTACTCTATAGTTGTCAATGCAGAAAGTTAAGTTTTGATTTTCTCCTTTATGTAATACTGAAACTTTGTCAAATTTTCAGGAGAATTAGTTTCAGATGTACTGTACAAATAATAAATTTTCAGGAAATTTCAGTACTTGCTACTCTATAGTTGTCAATGCAGGAAATTAAGTTTTGATTTTCTCCTTTATGTAATACTGAAACTTTGTCAAATTTTCAGGAGAATTAGTTTCAGATGTACTGTACAAATAATAAATTTTCAGGAAATTTCAGTACTTGCTACTCTATAGTTGTCAATGCAGAAAGTAAGTTTTTATTTTCTCCTTTATGTAATACTGAAACTTTGTCAAATTTTCAGGAGAATTAGTTTCAGATGTACTGTACAAATAATAATTTTCAGGAAATTTCAGTACTTGCTACTCCATAGTTGTCAATGCAGAAAGTTAAGTTTTTATTTTCTCCTTTATGTAATACTGAAACTTTGTCAAATTTTCAGGAGAATTAGTTTCAGATGTACTGTACAAATAATAAATTTTCAGGAAATTTCAGTACTTGCTACTCTATAGTTGTCAATGCAGAAAGTTAAGTTTTGATTTTCTCCTTTATGTAATACTGAAACTTTGTCAAATTTTCAGGAGAATTAGTTTCAGATGTACTGTACAAATAATAAATTTTCAGGAAATTTCAGTACTTGCTACTCCATAGTTGTCAATGCAGAAAGCTAAGTTTTGATTTTCTCCTTTATGTAATACTGAAACTGTGTCAAATTTTCAGGAGAATTAGTTTCAGATGTACTGTACAAATAATAAATTTTCAGGAAATTTCAGTACTTGCTACTCCATAGTTGTCAATGCAGAAAGTTAAGTTTTGATTTTCTCCTTTATGTAATACTGAAACTTTGTCAAATTTTCAGGAGAATTAGTTTCAGATGTACTGTACAAATAATAAATTTTCAGGAAATTTCAGTACTTGCTACTCTATAGTTGTCAATGCAGAAAGTTAAGTTTTGGTTTTCTCCTTTATGTAATACTCAAACTTTGTCAAATTTTCAGGAGAATTAGTTTCAGAAGTACTGTACAAATAATAAATTTTCAGGAAATTTCAGTACTTGCTACTCCATAGTTGTCAATGCAGAAAGTTACGTTTTGATTTTCTCCTTTATGTAATACTGAAACTTTGTCAAATTTTCAGGAGAATTAGTTTCAGATGTACTGTACACTAATCTAATATCAAATGTGCAAATAATAAATTTTCAGGAAATTTCAGTACTTGCTACTCTATAGTTGTCAATGCAGAAAGTTAAGTTTTTATTTTCTCCTTTATGTAATACTGAAACTTTGTCAAATTTTCAGGAGAATTAGTTTCAGATGTACTATACACTAATCTAATATCAAATGTGCAAATAATAAATTTTCAGGAAATTTCAGTACTTGCTACTCTATAGTTGTCAATGCAGAAAGTTAAGTTTTTATTTTCTCCTTTATGTAATACTGAAACTTTGTCAAATTTTCAGGAGAATTAGTTTCAGATGTACTGTACAAATAATAAATTTTCAGGAAATTTCAGTACTTGCTACTCCATAGTTGTCAATGCAGAAAGTTAAGTTTTTATTTTCTCCTTTATGTAATACTGAAACTTTGTCAAATTTTCAGGAGAATTAGTTTCAGATGTACTGTACAAATAATAAATTTTCAGGAAATTTCAGTACTTGCTACTCTATAGTTGTCAATGCAGAAAGTTAAGTTTTGATTTTCTCCTTTATGTAATACTCAAGCTTTGTCAAATTTTCAGGAGAATTAGTTTCAGATGTACTGTACAAATAATAAATTTTCAGGAAATTTCAGTACTTGCTACTCCATAGTTGTCAATGCAGAAAGCTAAGTTTTGATTTTCTCCTTTATGTAATACTGAAACTGTGTCAAATTTTCAGGAGAATTAGTTTCAGATGTACTGTACAAATAATAAATTTTCAGGAAATTTCAGTACTTGCTACTCCATAGTTGTCAATGCAGAAAGTTACGTTTTGATTTTCTCCTTTATGTAATACTGAAACTTTGTCAAATTTTCAGGAGAATTAGTTTCAGATGTACTGTACAAATAATAAATTTTCAGGAAATTTCAGTACTTGCTACTCTATAGTTGTCAATGCAGAAAGTTAAGTTTTGATTTTCTCCTTTATGTAATACTCAAGCTTTGTCAAATTTTCAGGAGAATTAGTTTCAGATGTACTGTACAAATAATAAATTTTCAGGAAATTTCAGTACTTGCTACTCCATAGTTGTCAATGCAGAAAGCTAAGTTTTGATTTTCTCCTTTATGTAATACTGAAACTGTGTCAAATTTTCAGGAGAATTAGTTTCAGATGTACTGTACAAATAATAAATTTTCAGGAAATTTCAGTACTTGCTACTCCATAGTTGTCAATGCAGAAAGCTAAGTTTTGATTTTCTCCTTTATGTAATACTGAAACTGTGTCAAATTTTCAGGAGAATTAGTTTCAGATGTACTGTACAAATAATAAATTTTCAGGAAATTTCAGTACTTGCTACTCCATAGTTGTCAATGCAGAAAGTTACGTTTTGATTTTCTCCTTTATGTAATACTGAAACTTTGTCAAATTTTCAGGAGAATTAGTTTCAGATGTACTGTACACTAATCTAATATCAAATGTGCAAATAATAAATTTTCAGGAAATTTAAGTACTTGCTACTCTATAGTTGTCAATGCAGAAAGTTAAGTTTTTATTTTCTCCTTTATGTAATACTGAAACTTTGTCAAATTTTCAGGAGAATTAGTTTCAGATGTACTATACACTAATCTAATATCAAATGTACAAATAATAAATTTTCAGGAAATTTCAGTACTTGCTACTCTATAGTTGTCAATGCAGAAAGTTAAGTTTTTATTTTCTCCTTTATGTAATACTGAAACTTTGTCAAATTTTCAGGAGAATTAGTTTCAGATGTACTGTACAAATAATAAATTTTCAGGAAATTTCAGTACTTGCTACTCCATAGTTGTCAATGCAGAAAGTTAAGTTTTTATTTTCTCCTTTATGTAATACTGAAACTTTGTCAAATTTTCAGGAGAATTAGTTTCAGATGTACTGTACAAATAATAAAATTTCAGGAAATTTCAGTACTTGCTACTCTATAGTTGTCAATGCAGAAAGTTAAGTTTTGATTTTCTCCTTTATGTAATACTGAAACTTTGTCAAATTTTCAGGAGAATTAGTTTCAGATGTACTGTACAAATAATAAATTTTCAGGAAATTTCAGTACTTGCTACTCCATAGTTGTCAATGCAGAAAGCTAAGTTTTGATTTTATCCTTTATGTAATACTGAAACTGTGTCAAATTTTCAGGAGAATTAGTTTCAGATATACTGTACAAATAATAAATTTTCAGGAAATTTCAGTACTTGCTACTCCATAGTTGTCAATGCAGAAAGTTAAGTTTTGATTTTCTCCTTTATGTAATACTGAAACTTTGTCAAATTTTCAGGAGAATTAGTTTCAGATGTACTGTACAAATAATAAATTTTCAGGAAATTTCAGTACTTGCTACTCTATAGTTGTCAATGCAGGAAATTAAGTTTTGATTTTCTCCTTTATGTAATACTGAAACTTTGTCAAATTTTCAGGAGAATTAGTTTCAGAAGTACTGTACAAATAATAAATTTTCAGGAAATTTCAGTACTTGCTACTCCATAGTTGTCAATGCAGAAAGTAAGTTTTTATTTTCTCCTTTATGTAATACTGAAACTTTGTCAAATTTTCAGGAGAATTAGTTTCAGATGTACTGTACAAATAATAAATTTTCAGGAAATTTCAGTACTTGCTACTCCATAGTTGTCAATGCAGAAAGTTAAGTTTTTATTTTCTCCTTTATGTAATACTGAAACTTTGTCAAATTTTCAGGAGAATTAGTTTCAGATGTACTGTACAAATAATAAATTTTCAGGAAATTTCAGTACTTGCTACTCTATAGTTGTCAATGCAGAAAATTAAGTTTTGATATTCTCCTTTATGTAATACTGAAACTTTGTCAAATTTTCAGGAGAATTAGTTTCAGATGTACTGTACAAATAATAATTTTTCAGGAAATTTCAGTACTTGCTACTCCATAGTTGTCAATGCAGAAAGTTAAGTTTTTATTTTCTCCTTTATGTAATACTGAAACTTTGTCAAATTTTCAGGAGGATTAGTTTCAGATGTACTGTACAAATAATAAATTTTCAGGAAATTTCAGTACTTGCTACTCCATAGTTGTCAATGCAGAAAATTTAGTTTTGATTTTCTCCTTTATGTAATACTGAAACTTTGTCAAATTTTCAGGAGAATTAGTTTCAGATGTACTGTACAAATAATAAATTTTCAGGAAATTTCAGTACTTGCTACTCTATAGATGTCAATGCTGAAAGTTAAGTTTTTATTTTCTCCTTTATGTAATACTGAAACTTTGTCAAATTTTCAGGAGAATTAGTTTCAGATGTACTGTACAAATAATAAATTTTCAGGAAATTTCAGTACTTGCTACTCCATAGTTGTCAATGCAGAAAGTTAAGTTTTGATTTTCTCCTTTATGTAATACTGAAACTTTGTCAAATTTTCAGGAGAATTAGTTTCGGAAGTACTGTACAAATAATAAATTTTCAGGAAATTTCAGTACTTGCTACTCCATAGTTGTCAATGCAGAAAGTTAAGTTTTGATTTTCTCCTTTATGTAATACTGAAACTTTGTCAAATTTTCAGGAGAATTAGTTTCAGATGTACTGTACAAATAATAAATTTTCAGGAAATTTCAGTACTTGCTACTCCATATTTGTCAATGCAGAAAGTTAAGTTTTGATTTTCTCCTTTATGTAATACTGAAACTTTGTCAAATTTTCAGGAGAATTAGTTTCAGATGTACTGTACAAATAATACATTTTCAGGAAATTTCAGTACTTGCTACTCTATAGTTGTCAATGCAGAAAGTTAAGTTTTGATTTTCTCCTTTATGTAATACTGAAACTTTGTCAAATTTTCAGGAGAATTAGTTTCAGATGTACTGTACAAATAATAAATTTTCAGGAAATTTCAGTACTTGCTACTCTATAGTTGTCAATGCAGAAAATTAAGTTTTGATTTTCTCCTTTATGTAATACTGAAACTTTGTCAAATTTTCAGGAGAATTAGTTTCAGATGTACTGTACAAATAATAAATTTTCAGGAAATTTCAGTTCTTGCTACTCCATAGTTGTCAATGCAGAAAGTTAAGTTTTGATTTTCTCCTTTATGTAATACTGAAACTTTGTCAAATTTTCAGGAGAATTAGTTTCAGATGTACTGTACAAATAATAAATTTTCAGGAAATTTCAGTACTTGCTACTCTATAGTTGTCAATGCAGAAAGTTAAGTTTTGATTTTCTCCTTTATGTAATACTGAAACTTTGTCAAATTTTCAGGAGAATTAGTTTCAGATGTACTGTACAAATAATAAATTTTCAGGAAATTTCAGTACTTGCTACTCCATAGTTGTCAATGCAGAAAGCTAAGTTTTGATTTTCTCCTTTATGTAATACTGAAACTGTGTCAAATTTTCAGGAGAATTAGTTTCAGATGTACTGTACAAATAATAAATTTTCAGGAAATTTCAGTACTTGCTACTCTATAGTTGTCAATGCAGAAAGTTAAGTTTTGATTTTCTCCTTTATGTAATACTGAAACTTTGTCAAATTTTCAGGAGAATTAGTTTCAGATGTACTGTACAAATAATAAATTTTCAGGAAATTTCAGTACTTGCTACTCCATAGTTGTCAATGCAGAAAGTTAAGTTTTGATTTTCTCCTTTATGTAATACTGAAACTTTGTCAAATTTTCAGGAGAATTAGTTTCAGATGTACTGTACAAATAATAAATTTTCAGGAAATTTCAGTACTTGCTACTCCATAGTTGTCAATGCAGAAAGTTAAGTTTTGATTTTCTCCTTTATGTAATACTGAAACTGTCAAATTTTCAGGAGAATTAGTTTCAGATGTACTGTACAAATAATAAATTTTCAGGAAATTTCAGTACTTGCTTCTCTATAGTTGTCAATGCAGAAAGTTATATGTTTTATTTTCTCCCTTATTTATTACTGAAAGTTTGTCAAATTTTCAGGAGAATTAATTTCAGATGTACTGTACACTAATCTAATATCAAATTTGCAAATAATAAATTTTCATGAAAAATGCAAAAATTTAAGGATTTGATTTTCTTCTTTATGTAATACTGAAACTTTGTCAAATTTTCAGGAGAATTAGTTTCAGATGTACTGTACAAATAATAAATTTTCAGGAAATTTCAGTACTTGCTACTCCATAGTTGTCAATGCAGAAAGTTAAGTTTTGATTTTCTCCTTTATGTAATACTGAAACTTTGTCAAATTTTCAGGAGAATTAGTTTCAGATGTACTATACACTAATCTAATATCAAATGTGCAAATAATAAATTTTCAGGAAATTTCAGTACTTGCTACTCTATAGTTGTCAATGCAGAAAGTTAAGTTTTTATTTTATCCTTTATGTAATACTGAAACTTTGTCAAATTTTCAGGAGAATTAGTTTCAGATGTACTGTACAAATAATAAATTTTCAGGAAATTTCAGTACTTGCTACTCCATAGTTGTCAATGCAGAAAGTTAAGTTTTTATTTTCTCCTTTATGTAATACTGAAACTTTGTCAAATTTTCAGGAGAATTAGTTTCAGATGTACTGTACAAATAATAAATTTTCAGGAAATTTCAGTACTTGCTATTCTATAGTTGTCAATGCAGAAAATTAAGTTTTGATTTTCTCATTTATGTAATACTGAAACTTTGTCAAATTTTCAGGAGAATTAGTTTCAGATGTACTGTACAAATAATAAATTTTCAGGAAATTTCAGTACTTGCTACTCCATAGTTGTCAATGCAGAAAGTTAAGTTTTTATTTTCTCCTTTATGTAATACTGAAACTTTGTCAAATTTTCAGGAGAATTAGTTTCAGATGTACTGTACAAATAATAAATTTTCAGGAAATTTCAGTACTTGCTACTCTATAGTTGTCAATGCAGAAAATTAAGTTTTGATATTCTCCTTTATGTAATACTGAAACTTTGTCAAATTTTCAGGAGAATTAGTTTCAGATGTACTGTACAAATAATAAATTTTCAGGAAATTTCAGTACTTGCTACTCCATAGTTGTCAATGCAGAAAGTTAAGTTTTTATTTTCTCCTTTATGTAATACTGAAACTTTGTCAAATTTTCAGGAGAATTAGTTTCAGAAGTACTGTACAAATAATAAATTTTCAGGAAATTTCAGTACTTGCTACTCCATAGTTGTCAATGCAGAAAGTTAAGTTTTGATTTTCTCCTTTATGTAATACTGAAACTCTGTCAAATTTTCAGGAGAATTAGTTTCAGATGTACTGTACAAATAATACATTTTCAGGAAATTTCAGTACTTGCTACTCTATAGTTGTCAATGCAGAAAGTTAAGTTTTGATTTTCTCCTTTATGTAATACTGAAACTTTGTCAAATTTTCAGGAGAATTAGTTTCAGATGTACTGTACAAATAATAAATTTTCAGGAAATTTCAGTACTTGCTACTCTATAGTTGTCAATGCAGAAAATTAAGTTTTGATATTCTCCTTTATGTAATACTGAAACTTTGTCAAATTTTCAGGAGAATTAGTTTCAGATGTACTGTACAAATAATAATTTTTCAGGAAATTTCAGTACTTGCTACTCCATAGTTGTCAATGCAGAAAGTTAAGTTTTTATTTTCTCCTTTATGTAATACTGAAACTTTGTCAAATTTTCAGGAGGATTAGTTTCAGATGTACTGTACAAATAATAAATTTTCAGGAAATTTCAGTACTTGCTACTCCATAGTTGTCAATGCAGAAAATTTAGTTTTGATTTTCTCCTTTATGTAATACTGAAACTTTGTCAAATTTTCAGGAGAATTAGTTTCAGATGTACTGTACAAATAATAAATTTTCAGGAAATTTCAGTACTTGCTACTCTATAGATGTCAATGCTGAAAGTTAAGTTTTTATTTTCTCCTTTATGTAATACTGAAACTTTGTCAAATTTTCAGGAGAATTAGTTTCAGATGTACTGTACAAATAATAAATTTTCAGGAAATTTCAGTACTTGCTACTCCATAGTTGTCAATGCAGAAAGTTAAGTTTTGATTTTCTCCTTTATGTAATACTGAAACTTTGTCAAATTTTCAGGAGAATTAGTTTCAGAAGTACTGTACAAATAATAAATTTTCAGGAAATTTCAGTACTTGCTACTCCATAGTTGTCAATGCAGAAAGTTAAGTTTTGATTTTCTCCTTTATGTAATACTGAAACTTTGTCAAATTTTCAGGAGAATTAGTTTCAGATGTACTGTACAAATAATAAATTTTCAGGAAATTTCAGTACTTGCTACTCCATATTTGTCAATGCAGAAAGTTAAGTTTTGATTTTCTCCTTTATGTAATACTGAAACTTTGTCAAATTTTCAGGAGAATTAGTTTCAGATGTACTGTACAAATAATACATTTTCAGGAAATTTCAGTACTTGCTACTCTATAGTTGTCAATGCAGAAAGTTAAGTTTTGATTTTCTCCTTTATGTAATACTGAAACTTTGTCAAATTTTCAGGAGAATTAGTTTCAGATGTACTGTACAAATAATAAATTTTCAGGAAATTTCAGTACTTGCTACTCTATAGTTGTCAATGCAGAAAATTAAGTTTTGATTTTCTCCTTTATGTAATACTGAAACTTTGTCAAATTTTCAGGAGAATTAGTTTCAGATGTACTGTACAAATAATAAATTTTCAGGAAATTTCAGTTCTTGCTACTCCATAGTTGTCAATGCAGAAAGTTAAGTTTTGATTTTCTCCTTTATGTAATACTGAAACTTTGTCAAATTTTCAGGAGAATTAGTTTCAGATGTACTGTACAAATAATAAATTTTCAGGAAATTTCAGTACTTGCTACTCTATAGTTGTCAATGCAGAAAGTTAAGTTTTGATTTTCTCCTTTATGTAATACTGAAACTTTGTCAAATTTTCAGGAGAATTAGTTTCAGATGTACTGTACAAATAATAAATTTTCAGGAAATTTCAGTACTTGCTACTCCATAGTTGTCAATGCAGAAAGCTAAGTTTTGATTTTCTCCTTTATGTAATACTGAAACTGTGTCAAATTTTCAGGAGAATTAGTTTCAGATGTACTGTACAAATAATAAATTTTCAGGAAATTTCAGTACTTGCTACTCCATAGTTGTCAATGCAGAAAGTTAAGTTTTGATTTTCTCCTTTATGTAATACTGAAACTTTGTCAAATTTTCAGGAGAATTAGTTTCAGATGTACTATACACTAATCTAATATCAAATGTGCAAATAATAAATTTTCAGGAAATTTCAGTACTTGCTACTCTATAGTTGTCAATGCAGAAAGTTAAGTTTTTATTTTATCCTTTATGTAATACTGAAACTTTGTCAAATTTTCAGGAGAATTAGTTTCAGATGTACTGTACAAATAATAAATTTTCAGGAAATTTCAGTACTTGCTACTCCATAGTTGTCAATGCAGAAAGTTAAGTTTTTATTTTCTCCTTTATGTAATACTGAAACTTTGTCAAATTTTCAGGAGAATTAGTTTCAGATGTACTGTACAAATAATAAATTTTCAGGAAATTTCAGTACTTGCTATTCTATAGTTGTCAATGCAGAAAATTAAGTTTTGATTTTCTCATTTATGTAATACTGAAACTTTGTCAAATTTTCAGGAGAATTAGTTTCAGATGTACTGTACAAATAATAAATTTTCAGGAAATTTCAGTACTTGCTACTCCATAGTTGTCAATGCAGAAAGTTAAGTTTTTATTTTCTCCTTTATGTAATACTGAAACTTTGTCAAATTTTCAGGAGAATTAGTTTCAGATGTACTGTACAAATAATAAATTTTCAGGAAATTTCAGTACTTGCTACTCTATAGTTGTCAATGCAGAAAATTAAGTTTTGATATTCTCCTTTATGTAATACTGAAACTTTGTCAAATTTTCAGGAGAATTAGTTTCAGATGTACTGTACAAATAATAAATTTTCAGGAAATTTCAGTACTTGCTACTCCATAGTTGTCAATGCAGAAAGTTAAGTTTTTATTTTCTCCTTTATGTAATACTGAAACTTTGTCAAATTTTCAGGAGAATTAGTTTCAGATGTACTGTACAAATAATAAATTTTCAGGAAATTTCAGTACTTGCTACTCCATAGTTGTCAATGCAGAAAATTTAGTTTTGATTTTCTCCTTTATGTAATACTGAAACTTTGTCAAATTTTCAGGAGAATTCGTTTCAGATGTACTGTACAAATAATAAATTTTCAGGAAATTTCAGTACTTGCTACTCCATAGTTGTCAATGCAGAAAGTTAAGTTTTGATTTTCTCCTTTATGTAATACTGAAACTTTGTCAAATTTTCAGGAGAATTAGTTTCAGAAGTACTGTACAAATAATAAATTTTCAGGAAATTTCAGTACTTGCTACTCCATAGTTGTCAATGCAGAAAGTTAAGTTTTGATTTTCTCCTTTATGTAATACTGAAACTCTGTCAAATTTTCAGGAGAATTAGTTTCAGATGTACTGTACACTAATCTAATATCAAATGTGCAAATAATAAATTTTCAGGAAATTTCAGTACTTGCTACTCTATAGTTGTCAATGCAGAAAGTTAAGTTTTGATTTTCTCCTTTATGTAATACTGAAACTTTGTCAAATTTTCAGGAGAATTAGTTTCAGATGTACTGTACAAATAATAAATTTTCAGGAAATTTCAGTACTTGTTACTCCATAGTTGTCAATGCCGAAAGTTAAGTTTTGATTTTCTCCTTTATGTAATACTGAAACTTTGTCAAATTTTCAGGAGAATTAGTTTCAGATGTACTGTACACTAATCTAATATCAAATGTGCAAATAATAAATTTTCAGGAAATTTCAGTACTTGCTACTCTATAGTTGTCAATGCAGAAAGTTAAGTTTTGATTTTCTCCTTTATGTAATACTGAAACTTTGTCAAATTTTCAGGAGAATTAGTATCAGATGTACTGTACAAATAATACATTTTCAGGAAATTTCAGTACTTGCTACTCCATATTTGTCAATGCAGAAAGTTAAGTTTTGATTTTCTCCTTTATGTAATACTGAAACTTTGTCAAATTTTCAGGAGAATTAGTTTCAGATGTACTGTACAAATAATAAATTTTCAGGAAATTTCAGTACTTGCTACTCCATATTTGTCAATGCAGAAAGTTAAGTTTTGATTTTCTCCTTTATGTAATACTGAAACTTTGTCAAATTTTCAGGAGAATTAGTTTCAGATGTACTGTACAAATAATAAATTTTCAGGAAATTTCAGTACTTGTTACTCCATAGTTGTCAATGCCGAAAGTTAAGTTTTGATTTTCTCCTTTATGTAATACTGAAACTTTGTCAAATTTTCAGGAGAATTAGTTTCAGATGTACTGTACACTAATCTAATATCAAATGTGCAAATAATAAATTTTCAGGAAATTTCAGTACTTGCTAGTCTATAGTTGTCAATGCAGAAAGTTAAGTTTTGATTTTCTCCTTTATGTAATACTGAAACTTTGTCAAATTTTCAGGAGAATTAGTTTCAGATGTACTGTACACTAATCTAATATCAAATGTGCAAATAATAAATTTTCAGGAAATTTCAGTACTTGCTACTCTATAGTTGTCAATGCAGAAAGTTAAGTTTTGATTTTCTCCTTTATGTAATACTGAAACTTTGTCAAATTTTCAGGAGAATTAGTTTCAGATGTACTGTACAAATAATAAATTTTCAGGAAATTTCAGTACTTGCTACTCCATAGTTGTCAATGCCGAAAGTTAAGTTTTGATTTTCTCCTTTATGTAATACTGAAACTTTGTCAAATTTTCAGGAGAATCAGTTTCAGATGTACTGTACACTAATCTAATATCAAATTTGCAAATAATAAATTTTCAGGAAATTTCAGTACTTGTTACTTTAAAGTTGTCAATGCAGAAAGTTATATGTTTGATATTCACCCTTATTTAATACTGAAACTTTGTCAAATTTTCAGGAGAATCAGTTTCAGATGTACTGTACACTAATCTAATATCAAATTTGCAAATAATAAATTTTCAGGAAATTTCAGTACTTGTTACTTTAAAGTTGTCAATGCAGAAAGTTATATGTTTGATATTCACCCTTATTTAATACTGAAACTTTGTCAAATTTTCAGGAGAATTAGTTTCAGATGTACTGTACACTAATCTAATATCAAATGTGCAAATAATAAATTTTCAGGAAATTTCAGTACTTGCTACTCTATAGTTGTCAATGCAGAAAGTTAAGTTTTTATTTTCTCCTTTATGTAATACTGAAACTTTGTCAAATTTTCAGGAGAATTAGTTTCAGATGTACTATACACTAATCTAATATCAAATGTGCAAATAATAATTTTTCAGGAAATTTCAGTACTTGCTACTCTATAGTTGTCAATGCAGAAAGTTAAGTTTTTATTTTCTCCTTTATGTAATACTGAAACTTTGTCAAATTTTCAGGAGAATTAGTTTCAGATGTACTGTACAAATAATAAATTTTCAGGAAATTTCAGTACTTGCTACTCCATAGTTGTCAATGCAGAAAGTTAAGTTTTTATTTTCTCCTTTATGTAATACTGAAACTTTGTCAAATTTTCAGGAGAATTAGTTTCAGATGTACTGTACAAATAATAAAGTTTCAGGAAATTTCAGTACTTGCTACTCTATAGTTGTCAATGCAGAAAATTAAGTTTTGATTTTCTCATTTATGTAATACTGAAACTTTGTCAAATTTTCAGGAGAATTAGTTTCAGATGTACTGTACAAATAATAAATTTTCAGGAAATTTCAGTACTTGCTACTCCATAGTTGTCAATGCAGAAAGTTAAGTTTTTATTTTCTCCTTTATGTAATACTGAAACTTTGTCAAATTTTCAGGAGAATTAGTTTCAGATGTACTGTACAAATAATAAATTTTCAGGAAATTTCAGTACTTGCTACTCTATAGTTGTCAATGCAGAAAATTAAGTTTTGATATTCTCTTTTATGTAATACTGAAACTTTGTCAAATTTTCAGGAGAATTAGTTTCAGATGTACTGTACAAATAATAAATTTTCAGGAAATTTCAGTACTTGCTACTCCATAGTTGTCAATGCAGAAAGTTAAGTTTTTATTTTCTCCTTTATGTAATACTGAAACTTTGTCAAATTTTCAGGAGGATTAGTTTCAGATGTACTGTACAAATAATAAATTTTCAGGAAATTTCAGTACTTGCTACTCCATAGTTGTCAATGCAGAAAATTTAGTTTTGATTTTCTCCTTTATGTAATACTGAAACTTTGTCAAATTTTCAGGAGAATTAGTTTCAGATGTACTGTACAAATAATAAATTTTCAGGAAATTTCAGTACTTGCTACGCTATAGTTGTCAATGCTGAAAGTTAAGTTTTTATTTTCTCCTTTATGTAATACTGAAACTTTGTCAAATTTTCAGGAGAATTAGTTTCAGATGTACTGTACAAATAATAAATTTTCAGGAAATTTCAGTACTTGCTACTCCATAGTTGTCAATGCAGAAAGTTAAGTTTTGATTTTCTCCTTTATGTAATACTGAAACTTTGTCAAATTTTCAGGAGAATTAGTTTCAGAAGTACTGTACAAATAATAAATTTTCAGGAAATTTCAGTACTTGCTACTCCATAGTTGTCAATGCAGAAAGTTAAGTTTTGATTTTCTCCTTTATGTAATACTGAAACTCTGTCAAATTTTCAGGAGAATTAGTTTCAGATGTACTGTACACTAATCTAATATCAAATGTGCAAATAATAAATTTTCAGGAAATTTCAGTACTTGCTACTCCATAGTTGTCAATGCAGAAAGTTAAGTTTTGATTTTCTCCTTTATGTAATACTGAAACTCTGTCAAATTTTCAGGAGAATTAGTTTCAGATGTACTGTACACTAATCTAATATCAAATGTGCAAATAATAAATTTTCAGGAAATTTCAGTACTTGCTACTCTATAGTTGTCAATGCAGAAAGTTAAGTTTTGATTTTCTCCTTTATGTAATACTGAAACTTTGTCAAATTTTCAGGAGAATTAGTTTCAGATGTACTGTACAAATAATACATTTTCAGGAAATTTCAGTACTTGCTACTCTATAGTTGTCAATGCAGAAAGTTAAGTTTTGATTTTCTCCTTTATGTAATACTGAAACTCTGTCAAATTTTCAGGAGAATTAGTTTCAGATGTACTGTACAAATAATAAATTTTCAGGAAATTTCAGTACTTGCTACTCCATATTTGTCAATGCAGAAAGTTAAGTTTTGATTTTCTCCTTTATGTAATACTGAAACTTTGTCAAATTTTCAGGAGAATTAGTTTCAGATGTACTGTACAAATAATAAATTTTCAGGAAATTTCAGTACTTGCTACTCCATAGTTGTCAATGCCGAAAGTTAAGTTTTGATTTTCTCCTTTATGTAATACTGAAACTTTGTCAAATTTTCAGGAGAATTAGTTTCAGATGTACTGTACACTAATCTAATATCAAATGTGCAAATAATAAATTTTCAGGAAATTTCAGTACTTGCTACTCTATAGTTGTCAATGCAGAAAGTTAAGTTTTGATTTTCTCCTTTATGTAATACTGAAACTTTGTCAAATTTTCAGGAGAATTAGTTTCAGATGTACTGTACAAATAATACATTTTCAGGAAATTTCAGTACTTGCTACTCTATAGTTGTCAATGCAGAAAGTTAAGTTTTGATTTTCTCCTTTATGTAATACTGAAACTTTGTCAAATTTTCAGGAGAATTAGTTTCAGATGTACTGTACAAATAATAAATTTTCAGGAAATTTCAGTACTTGCTACTCCATAGTTGTCAATGCAGAAAGTTAAGTTTTGATTTTCTCCTTTATGTAATACTGAAACTTTGTCAAATTTTCAGGAGAATTAGTTTCAGATGTACTGTACAAATAATAAATTTTCAGGAAATTTCAGTACTTGCTACTCCATAGTTGCCAATGCCGAAAGTTAAGTTTTGATTTTCTCCTTTATGTAATACTGAAACTTTGTCAAATTTTCAGGAGAATCAGTTTCAGATGTACTGTACACTAATCTAATATCAAATTTGCAAATAATAAATTTTCAGGAAATTTCAGTACTTGTTACTTTAAAGTTGTCAATGCAGAAAGTTATATGTTTGATATTCACCCTTATTTAATACTGAAACTTTGTCAAATTTTCAGGAGAATCAGTTTCAGATGTACTGTACACTAATCTAATATCAAATTTGCAAATAATAAATTTTCAGGAAATTTCAGTACTTGTTACTTTAAAGTTGTCAATGCAGAAAGTTATATGTTTGATATTCACCCTTATTTAATACTGAAACTTTGTCAAATTTTCAGGAGAATTAGTTTCAGATGTACTATACACTAATCTAATATCAAATGTGCAAATAATAAATTTTCAGGAAATTTCAGTACTTGCTACTCTATAGTTGTCAATGCAGAAAGTTAAGTTTTTATTTTCTCCTTTATGTAATACTGAAACTTTGTCAAATTTTCAGGAGAATTAGTTTCAGATGTACTGTACAAATAATAAATTTTCAGGAAATTTCAGTACTTGCTACTCTATAGTTGTCAATGCAGAAAATTAAGTTTTGATTTTCTCATTTATGTAATACTGAAACTTTGTCAAATTTTCAGGAGAATTAGTTTCAGATGTACTGTACAAATAATAAATTTTCAGGAAATTTCAGTACTTGCTACTCCATAGTTGTCAATGCAGAAAGTTAAGTTTTTATTTTCTCCTTTATGTAATACTGAAACTTTGTCAAATTTTCAGGAGAATTAGTTTCAGATGTACTGTACAAATAATAAATTTTCAGGAAATTTCAGTACTTGCTACTCTATAGTTGTCAATGCAGAAAATTAAGTTTTGATATTCTCCTTTATGTAATACTGAAACTTTGTCAAATTTTCAGGAGAATTAGTTTCAGATGTACTGTACAAATAATAAATTTTCAGGAAATTTCAGTACTTGCTACTCCATAGTTGTCAATGCAGAAAGTTAAGTTTTTATTTTCTCCTTTATGTAATACTGAAACTTTGTCAAATTTTCAGGAGAATTAGTTTCAGATGTACTGTACAAATAATAAATTTTCAGGAAATTTCAGTACTTGCTACTCCATAGTTGTCAATGCAGAAAATTTAGTTTTGATTTTCTCCTTTATGTAATACTGAAACTTTGTCAAATTTTCAGGAGAATTAGTTTCAGATGTACTGTACAAATAATAAATTTTCAGGAAATTTCAGTACTTGCTACTCTATAGTTGTCAATGCTGAAAGTTAAGTTTTTATCTTCTCCTTTATGTAATACTGAAACTTTGTCAAATTTTCAGGAGAATTAGTTTCAGATGTACTGTACAAATAATAAATTTTCAGGAAATTTCAGTACGTGCTACTCCATAGTTGTCAATGCAGAAAGTTAAGTTTTGATTTTCTCCTTTATGTAATACTGAAACTTTGTCAAATTTTCAGGAGAATTAGTTTCAGAAGTACTGTACAAATAATAAATTTTCAGGAAATTTCAGTACTTGCTACTCCATAGTTGTCAATGCAGAAAGTTAAGTTTTGATTTTCTCCTTTATGTAATACTGAAACTCTGTCAAATTTTCAGGAGAATTAGTTTCAGATGTACTGTACACTAATCTAATATCAAATGTGCAAATAATAAATTTTCAGGAAATTTCAGTACTTGCTACTCTATAGTTGTCAATGCAGAAAGTTAAGTTTTGATTTTCTCCTTTATGTAATACTGAAACTTTGTCAAATTTTCAGGAGAATTAGTTTCAGATGTACTGTACAAATAATACATTTTCAGGAAATTTCAGTACTTGCTACTCTATAGTTGTCAATGCAGAAAGTTAAGTTTTGATTTTCTCCTTTATGTAATACTGAAACTTTGTCAAATTTTCAGGAGAATTAGTTTCAGATGTACTGTACAAATAATAAATTTTCAGGAAATTTCAGTACTTGCTACTCCATATTTGTCAATGCAGAAAGTTAAGTTTTGATTTTCTCCTTTATGTAATACTGAAACTTTGTCAAATTTTCAGGAGAATTAGTTTCAGATGTACTGTACAAATAATAAATTTTCAGGAAATTTCAGTACTTGTTACTCCATAGTTGTCAATGCCGAAAGTTAAGTTTTGATTTTCTCCTTTATGTAATACTGAAACTTTGTCAAATTTTCAGGAGAATTAGTTTCAGATGTACTGTACACTAATCTAATATCAAATGTGCAAATAATAAATTTTCAGGAAATTTCAGTACTTGCTACTCTATAGTTGTCAATGCAGAAAGTTAAGTTTTGATTTTCTCCTTTATGTAATACTGAAACTTTGTCAAATTTTCAGGAGAATTAGTTTCAGATGTACTGTACAAATAATACATTTTCAGGAAATTTCAGTACTTGCTACTCTATAGTTGTCAATGCAGAAAGTTAAGTTTTGATTTTCTCCTTTATGTAATACTGAAACTTTGTCAAATTTTCAGGAGAATTAGTTTCAGATGTACTGTACAAATAATAAATTTTCAGGAAATTTCAGTACTTGCTACTCCATAGTTGTCAATGCAGAAAGTTAAGTTTTGATTTTCTCCTTTATGTAATACTGAAACTTTGTCAAATTTTCAGGAGAATTAGTTTCAGATGTACTGTACAAATAATAAATTTTCAGGAAATTTCAGTACTTGCTACTCCATAGTTGTCAATGCCGAAAGTTAAGTTTTGATTTTCTCCTTTATGTAATACTGAAACTTTGTCAAATTTTCAGGAGAATCAGTTTCAGATGTACTGTACACTAATCTAATATCAAATTTGCAAATAATAAATTTTCAGGAAATTTCAGTACTTGTTACTTTAAAGTTGTCAATGCAGAAAGTTATATGTTTGATATTCACCCTTATTTAATACTGAAACTTTGTCAAATTTTCAGGAGAATCAGTTTCAGATGTACTGTACACTAATCTAATATCAAATTTGCAAATAATAAATTTTCAGGAAATTTCAGTACTTGTTACTTTAAAGTTGTCAATGCAGAAAGTTATATGTTTGATATTCACCCTTATTTAATACTGAAACTTTGTCAAATTTTCAGGAGAATTAGTTTCAGATGTACTGTACACTAATCTAATATCAAATTTGCAAATAATAAATTTTCAGGAAAATTCAGTACTTGTTACTTTAAAGTTGTCAATGCAGAAAGTTATATGGTTGATTTTCACCCTTATTTAATACTGAAACTTTGTCAAATTTTCAGGAGAATTAGTTTCAGATGTACTGTACACTAATCTAATATCAAATTTGCAAATAATATTTTTTCAGGAAATTTCAGTACTTGCTACTCTATAGTTGTCAATGCAGAAAGTTAAGTTTTGATTTTCTCCTTTATGTAATACTGAAACTTTGTCAAATTTTCAGGACAATTAGTTTCAGATGTACTGTACAAATAATAAATTTTCAGGAAATTTCAGTACTTGCTACTCTATAGTTGTCAATGCAGAAAGTTAAGTTTTGATTTTCTCCTTTATGTAATACTGAAACTTTGTCAAATTTTCAGGAGAATTAGTTTCAGATGTACTGTACACTAATCTAATATCAAATTTGCAAATAATAATTTTTCAGGAAATTTCAGTACTTGCTACTCTATAGTTGTCAATGCAGAAAGTTAAGTTTTGACTTTCTCCTTTATGTAATACTGAAACTTTGTCAAATTTTCAGGAGAATTAGTTTCAGATGTACTGTACAAATAATAAATTTTCAGGAAATTTCAGTACTTGCTACTCTATAGTTGTCAATGCAGAAAGTTAAGTTTTTATTTTCTCCTTTATGTAATACTGAAACTTTGTCAAATTTTCAGGAGAATTAGTTTCAGATGTACTGTACACTAATCTAATATCAAATTTGCAAATAATAAATTTTCAGGAAATTTCAGTACTTGCTACTCTATAGTTGTCAATGCAGAAAGTTAAGTTTTGACTTTCTCCTTTATGTAATACTGAAACTTTGTCAAATTTTCAGGAGAATTAGTTTCAGATGTACTGTACAAATAATACATTTTCAGGAAATTTCAGTACTTGCTACTCTATAGTTGTCAATGCAGAAAGTTAAGTTTTGATTTTCTCCTTTATGTAATACTGAAACTTTGTCAAATTTTCAGGAGAATTAGTTTCAGATGTACTGTACAAATAATAAATTTTCAGTAAATTTCAGTACTTGCTACTCCATAGTTGTCAATGCAGAAAGTTAAGTTTTCATTTTCTCCTTTATGTAATACTGAAACTTTGTCAAATTTTCAGGAGATTTAGTTTCAGATGTACTGTACAAATAATAAATTTTCAGGAAATTTCAGTACTTGCTACTCCATAGTTGTCAATGCAGAAAGTTAAGTTTTCATTTTCTCCTTTATGTAATACTGAAACTTTGTCAAATTTTCAGGAGAATTAGTTTCAGATGTACTGTACAAATAATAAATTTTCAGTAAATTTCAGTACTTGCTACTCCATAGATGTCAATGCAGAAAGTTAAGTTTTGATTTTCTCCTTTATGTAATACTGAAACTTTGTCAAATTTTCAGGAGAATTAGTTTCAGATGTACTGTACAAATAATAAATTTTCAGTAAATTTCAGTACTTGCTACTCTATAGTAGTCAATGCAGAAAGTTAAGTTTTGATTTTCTCCTTTATGTAATACTGAAACTTTGTCAAATTTTCAGGAGAATTAGTTTCAGATGTACTGTACAAATAATAAATTTTCAGGAAATTTCAGTACTTGCTACTCCATAGTTGTCAATGCAGAAAGTTAAGTTTTCATTTTCTCCTTTATGTAATACTGAAACTTTGTCAAATTTTCAGGAGAATTAATTTCAGATGTACTGTACAAATAATAAAATTTCAGGAAATTTCAGTACTTGCTACTCTATAGTTGTCAATGCAGAAAGTTAAGTTTTGATTTTCTCCTTTATGTAATACTGAAACTTTGTCAAATTTTCAGGAGAATTAGTTTCAGATGTACTGTACACTAATCTAATATCAAATTTGCAAATAATAAATTTTCAGGAAATTTCAGTACTTGCTACTCTATAGTTGTCAATGCAGAAAGTTAAGTTTTGATTTTCTCCTTTACGTAATACTGAAACTTTGTCAAATTTTCAGGAGAATTAGTTTCAGATGTACTGTACACTAATCTAATATCAAATTTGCAAATAATAAATTTTCAGGAAATTTCAGTACTTGCTACTCCATAGTTGTCAATGCAGAAAGTTAAGTTTTGATTTTCTCCTTTATGTAATACTGAAACTGTGTCAAATTTTCAGGAGAATTAGTTTCAGATGTACTGTACAAATAATAAATTTTCAGGAAATTTCAGTACTTGCTACTCCATAGTTGTCAATGCAGAAAGTTAAGTTTTGATTTTCTCCTTTATGTAATACTGAAACTTTGTCAAATTTTCATGAGAATTAGTTTCAGATGTACTGTACAAATAATAAATTTTCAGGAAATTTCAGTACTTGCTACTCCATAGTTGTCAATGCAGAAAGTTAAGTTTTGATTTTCTCCTTTATGTAATACTGAAACTTTGTCAAATTTTCATGAGAATTAGTTTCAGATGTACTGTACAAATAATAAATTTTCAGGAAATTTCAGTACTTGCTACTCCATAGTTGTCAATGCAGAAAGTTAAGTTTTGATTTTCTCCTTTATGTAATACTGAAACTTTGTCAAATTTTCAGGAGAATTAGTTTCAGATGTACTGTACAAATAATAAATTTTCAGGAAATTTCAGTACTTGCTACTCCATAGTTGTCAATGCAGAAAGTTAAGTTTTGATTTTCTCCTTTATGTAATACTGAAACTGTCAAATTTTCAGGAGAATTAGTTTCAGATGTACTGTACAAATAATAAATTTTCAGGAAATTTCAGTACTTGCTACTCCATAGTTGTCAATGCAGAGAGTTAAGTTTTGATTTTCTCCTTTATGTAATACTGAAACTGTCAAATTTTCAGGAGAATTAGTTTCAGATGTACTGTACAAATAATAAATTTTCAGGAAATTTCAGTACTTGCTACTCTATAGTTGTCAATGCAGAAAGTTAAGTTTTGATTTTCTCCTTTACGTAATACTGAAACTTTGTCAAATTTTCAGGAGAATTAGTTTCAGATGTACTGTACAAATAATAAATTTTCAGGAAATTTCAGTACTTGCTACTCCATAGTTGTCAATGCAGAGAGTTAAGTTTTGATTTTCTGCTTTATGTAATACTGAAACTGTCAAATTTTCAGGAGAATTAGTTTCAGATGTACTGTACAAATAATAAATTTTCAGGAAATTTCAGTACTTGCTACTCTATAGTTGTCAATGCAGAAAGTTAAGTTTTGATTTTCTCCTTTACGTAATACTGAAACTTTGTCAAATTTTCAGGAGAATTAGTTTCAGATGTACTGTACAAATAATAAATTTTCAGGAAATTTCAGTACTTGCTACTCCATAGTTGTCAATGCAGAGAGTTAAGTTTTGATTTTCTCCTTTATGTAATACTGAAACTTTGTCAAATTTTCAGGAGAATTAGTTTCAGATGTACTGTACAAATAATAAATTTTCAGGAAATTTCAGTACTTGCTACTCCATAGTTGTCAATGCAGAAAGTTATGTTTGATTTTCACCCTTATTTAATACTGAAACTTTGTCAAATTTTCAGGAAAATAAGTTTCAGATGTACTGTACAAATAATAAATTTTCAGGAAATTTCAGTACTTGCTACTCCATAGTTGTCAATGCAGAAAGTTAAGTTTTGATTTTCTCCTTTATGTAATACTGAAACTTTGTCAAATTTTCAGGAGAATTAGTTTCAGATGTACTGTACAAATAATAAATTTTCAGGAAATTTCAGTACTTGCTACTCCATAGTTGTCAATGCAGAAAGTTAAGTTTTGATTTTCTCCTTTATGTAATACTGAAACTGTGTCAAATTTTCAGGAGAATTAGTTTCAGATGTACTGTACAAATAATAAATTTTCAGGAAATTTCAGTACTTGCTACTCCATAGTTGTCAATGCAGAAAGTTAAGTTTTGATTTTCTCCTTTATGTAATACTGAAACTGTGTCAAATTTTCAGGAGAATTAGTTTCAGATGTACTGTACAAATAATAAATTTTCAGGAAATTTCGGTACTTGCTACTCCATAGTTGTCAATGCAGAAAGTTAAGTTTTGATTTTCTCCTTTATGTAATACTGAAACTTTGTCAAATTTTCATGAGAATTAGTTTCAGATGTACTGTACAAATAATAAATTTTCAGGAAATTTCAGTACTTGCTACTCTATAGTTGTCAATGCAGAAAGTTAAGTTTTGATTTTCTCCTTTATGTAATACTGAAACTTTGTCAAATTTTCAGGAGAATTAGTTTCAGATGTACTGTACAAATAATAAATTTTCAGGAAATTTCAGTACTTGCTACTCCATAGTTGTCAATGCAGAAAGTTAAGTTTTGATTTTCTCCTTTATGTAATACTGAAACTTTGTCAAATTTTCAGGAGAATTAGTTTCAGATGTACTGTACAAATAATAAATTTTCAGGAAATTTCAGTACTTGCTACTCCATAGTTGTCAATGCAGAAAGTTAAGTTTTGATTTTCTCCTTTATGTAATACTGAAACTGTCAAATTTTCAGGAGAATTAGTTTCAGATGTACTGTACAAATAATAAATTTTCAGGAAATTTCAGTACTTGCTTCTCTATAGTTGTCAATGCAGAAAGTTATATGTTTTATTTTCTCCCTTATTTATTACTGAAAGTTTGTCAAATTTTCAGGAGAATTAATTTCAGATGTACTGTACACTAATCTAATATCAAATTTGCAAATAATAAATTTTCATGAAAAATGCAAAAATTTAAGGATTTGATTTTCTTCTTTATGTAATACTGAAACTTTGTCAAATTTTCAGGAGAATTAGTTTCAGATGTACTGTACAAATAATAAATTTTCAGGAAATTTCAGTACTTGCTACTCCATAGTTGTCAATGCAGAAAGTTAAGTTTTGATTTTCTCCTTTATGTAATACTGAAACTGTCAAATTTTCAGGAGAATTAGTTTCAGATGTACTGTACAAATAATAAATTTTCAGGAAATTTCAGTACTTGCTACTCTATAGTTGTCAATGCAGAAAGTTAAGTTTTGATTTTCTCCTTTACGTAATACTGAAACTTTGTCAAATTTTCAGGAGAATTAGTTTCAGATGTACTGTACAAATAATAAATTTTCAGGAAATTTCAGTACTTGCTACTCCATAGTTGTCAATGCAGAGAGTTAAGTTTTGATTTTCTCCTTTATGTAATACTGAAACTTTGTCAAATTTTCAGGAGAATTAGTTTCAGATGTACTGTACAAATAATAAATTTTCAGGAAATTTCAGTACTTGCTACTCCATAGTTGTCAATGCAGAAAGTTATGTTTGATTTTCACCCTTATTTAATACTGAAACTTTGTCAAATTTTCAGGAAAATAAGTTTCAGATGTACTGTACAAATAATAAATTTTCAGGAAATTTCAGTACTTGCTACTCCATAGTTGTCAATGCAGAAAGTTAAGTTTTGATTACCTCCTTTATGTAATACTGAAACTTTGTCAAATTTTCAGGAGAATTAGTTTCAGATGTACTGTACAAATAATAAATTTTCAGGAAATTTCAGTACTTGCTACTCCATAGTTGTCAATGCAGAAAGTTAAGTTTTGATTTTCTCCTTTATGTAATACTGAAACTGTGTCAAATTTTCAGGAGAATTAGTTTCAGATGTACTGTACAAATAATAAATTTTCAGGAAATTTCAGTACTTGCTACTCCATAGTTGTCAATGCAGAAAGTTAAGTTTTGATTTTCTCCTTTATGTAATACTGAAACTGTGTCAAATTTTCAGGAGAATTAGTTTCAGATGTACTGTACAAATAATAAATTTTCAGGAAATTTCGGTACTTGCTACTCCATAGTTGTCAATGCAGAAAGTTAAGTTTTGATTTTCTCCTTTATGTAATACTGAAACTTTGTCAAATTTTCATGAGAATTAGTTTCAGATGTACTGTACAAATAATAAATTTTCAGGAAATTTCAGTACTTGCTACTCTATAGTTGTCAATGCAGAAAGTTAAGTTTTGATTTTCTCCTTTATGTAATACTGAAACTTTGTCAAATTTTCAGGAGAATTAGTTTCAGATGTACTGTACAAATAATAAATTTTCAGGAAATTTCAGTACTTGCTACTCCATAGTTGTCAATGCAGAAAGTTAAGTTTTGATTTTCTCCTTTATGTAATACTGAAACTTTGTCAAATTTTCAGGAGAATTAGTTTCAGATGTACTGTACAAATAATAAATTTTCAGGAAATTTCAGTACTTGCTACTCCATAGTTGTCAATGCAGAAAGTTAAGTTTTGATTTTCTCCTTTATGTAATACTGAAACTGTCAAATTTTCAGGAGAATTAGTTTCAGATGTACTGTACAAATAATAAATTTTCAGGAAATTTCAGTACTTGCTTCTCTATAGTTGTCAATGCAGAAAGTTATATGTTTTATTTTCTCCCTTATTTATTACTGAAAGTTTGTCAAATTTTCAGGAGAATTAATTTCAGATGTACTGTACACTAATCTAATATCAAATTTGCAAATAATAAATTTTCATGAAAAATGCAAAAATTTAAGGATTTGATTTTCTTCTTTATGTAATACTGAAACTTTGTCAAATTTTCAGGAGAATTAGTTTCAGATGTACTGTACAAATAATAAATTTTCAGGAAATTTCAGTACTTGCTACTCCATAGTTGTCAATGCAGAGAGTTAAGTTTTGATTTTCTCCTTTATGTAATACTGAAACTGTCAAATTTTCAGGAGAATTAGTTTCAGATGTACTGTACAAATAATAAATTTTCAGGAAATTTCAGTACTTGCTACTCTATAGTTGTCAATGCAGAAAGTTAAGTTTTGATTTTCTCCTTTACGTAATACTGAAACTTTGTCAAATTTTCAGGAGAATTAGTTTCAGATGTACTGTACAAATAATAAATTTTCAGGAAATTTCAGTACTTGCTACTCCATAGTTGTCAATGCAGAGAGTTAAGTTTTGATTTTCTCCTTTATGTAATACTGAAACTTTGTCAAATTTTCAGGAGAATTAGTTTCAGATGTACTGTACAAATAATAAATTTTCAGGAAATTTCAGTACTTGCTACTCCATAGTTGTCAATGCAGAAAGTTATGTTTGATTTTCACCCTTATTTAATACTGAAACTTTGTCAAATTTTCAGGAAAATAAGTTTCAGATGTACTGTACAAATAATAAATTTTCAGGAAATTTCAGTACTTGCTACTCCATAGTTGTCAATGCAGAAAGTTAAGTTTTGATTTTCTCCTTTATGTAATACTGAAACTTTGTCAAATTTTCAGGAGAATTAGTTTCAGATGTACTGTACAAATAATAAATTTTCAGGAAATTTCAGTACTTGCTACTCCATAGTTGTCAATGCAGAAAGTTAAGTTTTGATTTTCTCCTTTATGTAATACTGAAACTGTGTCAAATTTTCAGGAGAATTAGTTTCAGATGTACTGTACAAATAATAAATTTTCAGGAAATTTCAGTACTTGCTACTCCATAGTTGTCAATGCAGAAAGTTAAGTTTTGATTTTCTCCTTTATGTAATACTGAAACTGTGTCAAATTTTCAGGAGAATTAGTTTCAGATGTACTGTACAAATAATAAATTTTCAGGAAATTTCGGTACTTGCTACTCCATAGTTGTCAATGCAGAAAGTTAAGTTTTGATTTTCTCCTTTATGTAATACTGAAACTTTGTCAAATTTTCATGAGAATTAGTTTCAGATGTACTGTACAAATAATAAATTTTCAGGAAATTTCAGTACTTGCTACTCTATAGTTGTCAATGCAGAAAGTTAAGTTTTGATTTTCTCCTTTATGTAATACTGAAACTTTGTCAAATTTTCAGGAGAATTAGTTTCAGATGTACTGTACACTAATCTAATATCAAATTTGCAAATAATAAATTTTCAGGAAATTTCAGTACTTGCTACTCTATAGTTGTCAATGCAGAAAGTTAAGTTTTGATTTTCTCCTTTACGTAATACTGAAACTTTGTCAAATTTTCAGGAGAATTAGTTTCAGATGTACTGTACACTAATCTAATATCAAATTTGCAAATAATAAATTTTCAGGAAATTTCAGTACTTGCTACTCCATAGTTGTCAATGCAGAAAGTTAAGTTTTGATTTTCTCCTTTATGTAATACTGAAACTGTGTCAAATTTTCAGGAGAATTAGTTTCAGATGTACTGTACAAATAATAAATTTTCAGGAAATTTCAGTACTTGCTACTCCATAGTTGTCAATGCAGAAAGTTAAGTTTTGATTTTCTCCTTTATGTAATACTGAAACTTTGTCAAATTTTCATGAGAATTAGTTTCAGATGTACTGTACAAATAATAAATTTTCAGGAAATTTCAGTACTTGCTACTCCATAGTTGTCAATGCAGAAAGTTAAGTTTTGATTTTCTCCTTTATGTAATACTGAAACTTTGTCAAATTTTCATGAGAATTAGTTTCAGATGTACTGTACAAATAATAAATTTTCAGGAAATTTCAGTACTTGCTACTCCATAGTTGTCAATGCAGAAAGTTAAGTTTTGATTTTCTCCTTTATGTAATACTGAAACTTTGTCAAATTTTCAGGAGAATTAGTTTCAGATGTACTGTACAAATAATAAATTTTCAGGAAATTTCAGTACTTGCTACTCCATAGTTGTCAATGCAGAAAGTTAAGTTTTGATTTTCTCCTTTATGTAATACTGAAACTGTCAAATTTTCAGGAGAATTAGTTTCAGATGTACTGTACAAATAATAAATTTTCAGGAAATTTCAGTACTTGCTACTCTATAGTTGTCAATGCAGAAAGTTAAGTTTTGATTTTCTCCTTTACGTAATACTGAAACTTTGTCAAATTTTCAGGAGAATTAGTTTCAGATGTACTGTACAAATAATAAATTTTCAGGAAATTTCAGTACTTGCTACTCCATAGTTGTCAATGCAGAGAGTTAAGTTTTGATTTTCTCCTTTATGTAATACTGAAACTGTCAAATTTTCAGGAGAATTAGTTTCAGATGTACTGTACAAATAATAAATTTTCAGGAAATTTCAGTACTTGCTACTCTATAGTTGTCAATGCAGAAAGTTAAGTTTTGATTTTCTCCTTTACGTAATACTGAAACTTTGTCAAATTTTCAGGAGAATTAGTTTCAGATGTACTGTACAAATAATAAATTTTCAGGAAATTTCAGTACTTGCTACTCCATAGTTGTCAATGCAGAGAGTTAAGTTTTGATTTTCTCCTTTATGTAATACTGAAACTGTCAAATTTTCAGGAGAATTAGTTTCAGATGTACTGTACAAATAATAAATTTTCAGGAAATTTCAGTACTTGCTACTCTATAGTTGTCAATGCAGAAAGTTAAGTTTTGATTTTCTCCTTTACGTAATACTGAAACTTTGTCAAATTTTCAGGAGAATTAGTTTCAGATGTACTGTACAAATAATAAATTTTCAGGAAATTTCAGTACTTGCTACTCCATAGTTCACAATGCAGAGAGTTAAGTTTTGATTTTCTCCTTTATGTAATACTGAAACTTTGTCAAATTTTCAGGAGAATTAGTTTCAGATGTACTGTACAAATAATAAATTTTCAGGAAATTTCAGTACTTGCTACTCCATAGTTGTCAATGCAGAAAGTTATGTTTGATTTTCACCCTTATTTAATACTGAAACTTTGTCAAATTTTCAGGAAAATAAGTTTCAGATGTACTGTACAAATAATAAATTTTCAGGAAATTTCAGTACTTGCTACTCCATAGTTGTCAATGCAGAAAGTTAAGTTTTGATTTTCTCCTTTATGTAATACTGAAACTTTGTCAAATTTTCAGGAGAATTAGTTTCAGATGTACTGTACAAATAATAAATTTTCAGGAAATTTCAGTACTTGCTACTCCATAGTTGTCAATGCAGAAAGTTAAGTTTTGATTTTCTCCTTTATGTAATACTGAAACTGTGTCAAATTTTCAGGAGAATTAGTTTCAGATGTACTGTACAAATAATAAATTTTCAGGAAATTTCAGTACTTGCTACTCCATAGTTGTCAATGCAGAAAGTTAAGTTTTGATTTTCTCCTTTATGTAATACTGAAACTGTGTCAAATTTTCAGGAGAATTAGTTTCAGATGTACTGTACAAATAATAAATTTTCAGGAAATTTCGGTACTTGCTACTCCATAGTTGTCAATGCAGAAAGTTAAGTTTTGATTTTCTCCTTTATGTAATACTGAAACTTTGTCAAATTTTCAGGAGAATTAGTTTCAGATGTACTGTACACTAATCTAATATCAAATTTGCAAATAATAAATTTTCAGGAAATTTAAGTACTTGCTACTCTATAGTTGTCAATGCAGAAAGTTAAGTTTTGATTTTCTCCTTTATGTAATACTGAAACTTTGTCAAATTTTCATGAGAATTAGTTTCAGATGTACTGTACAAATAATAAATTTTCAGGAAATTTCAGTACTTGCTACTCTATAGTTGTCAATGCAGAAAGTTAAGTTTTGATTTTCTCCTTTATGTAATACTGAAACTTTGTCAAATTTTCAGGAGAATTAGTTTCAGATGTACTGTACAAATAATAAATTTTCAGGAAATTTCAGTACTTGCTACTCCATAGTTGTCAATGCAGAAAGTTAAGTTTTGATTTTCTCCTTTATGTAATACTGAAACTTTGTCAAATTTTCAGGAGAATTAGTTTCAGATGTACTGTACAAATAATAAATTTTCAGGAAATTTCAGTACTTGCTACTCCATAGTTGTCAATGCAGAAAGTTAAGTTTTGATTTTCTCCTTTATGTAATACTGAAACTGTCAAATTTTCAGGAGAATTAGTTTCAGATGTACTGTACAAATAATAAATTTTCAGGAAATTTCAGTACTTGCTTCTCTATAGTTGTCAATGCAGAAAGTTATATGTTTTATTTTCTCCCTTATTTATTACTGAAAGTTTGTCAAATTTTCAGGAGAATTAATTTCAGATGTACTGTACACTAATCTAATATCAAATTTGCAAATAATAAATTTTCATGAAAAATGCAAAAATTTAAGGATTTGATTTTCTTCTTTATGTAATACTGAAACTTTGTCAAATTTTCAGGAGAATTAGTTTCAGATGTACTGTACAAATAATAAATTTTCAGGAAATTTCAGTACTTGCTACTCCATAGTTGTCAATGCAGAGAGTTAAGTTTTGATTTTCTCCTTTATGTAATACTGAAACTGTCAAATTTTCAGGAGAATTAGTTTCAGATGTACTGTACAAATAATAAATTTTCAGGAAATTTCAGTACTTGCTACTCTATAGTTGTCAATGCAGAAAGTTAAGTTTTGATTTTCTCCTTTACGTAATACTGAAACTTTGTCAAATTTTCAGGAGAATTAGTTTCAGATGTACTGTACAAATAATAAATTTTCAGGAAATTTCAGTACTTGCTACTCCATAGTTGTCAATGCAGAGAGTTAAGTTTTGATTTTCTCCTTTATGTAATACTGAAACTTTGTCAAATTTTCAGGAGAATTAGTTTCAGATGTACTGTACAAATAATAAATTTTCAGGAAATTTCAGTACTTGCTACTCCATAGTTGTCAATGCAGAAAGTTATGTTTGATTTTCACCCTTATTTAATACTGAAACTTTGTCAAATTTTCAGGAAAATAAGTTTCAGATGTACTGTACAAATAATAAATTTTCAGGAAATTTCAGTACTTGCTACTCCATAGTTGTCAATGCAGAAAGTTAAGTTTTGATTTTCTCCTTTATGTAATACTGAAACTTTGTCAAATTTTCAGGAGAATTAGTTTCAGATGTACTGTACAAATAATAAATTTTCAGGAAATTTCAGTACTTGCTACTCCATAGTTGTCAATGCAGAAAGTTAAGTTTTGATTTTCTCCTTTATGTAATACTGAAACTGTGTCAAATTTTCAGGAGAATTAGTTTCAGATGTACTGTACAAATAATAAATTTTCAGGAAATTTCAGTACTTGCTACTCCATAGTTGTCAATGCAGAAAGTTAAGTTTTGATTTTCTCCTTTATGTAATACTGAAACTGTGTCAAATTTTCAGGAGAATTAGTTTCAGATGTACTGTACAAATAATAAATTTTCAGGAAATTTCGGTACTTGCTACTCCATAGTTGTCAATGCAGAAAGTTAAGTTTTGATTTTCTCCTTTATGTAATACTGAAACTCTGTCAAATTTTCATGAGAATTAGTTTCAGATGTACTGTACAAATAATAAATTTTCAGGAAATTTCAGTACTTGCTACTCTATAGTTGTCAATGCAGAAAGTTAAGTTTTGATTTTCTCCTTTATGTAATACTGAAACTTTGTCAAATTTTCAGGAGAATTAGTTTCAGATGTACTGTACAAATAATAAATTTTCAGGAAATTTCAGTACTTGCTACTCCATAGTTGTCAATGCAGAAAGTTAAGTTTTGATTTTCTCCTTTATGTAATACTGAAACTTTGTCAAATTTTCAGGAGAATTAGTTTCAGATGTACTGTACAAATAATAAATTTTCAGGAAATTTCAGTACTTGCTACTCCATAGTTGTCAATGCAGAAAGTTAAGTTTTGATTTTCTCCTTTATGTAATACTGAAACTGTCAAATTTTCAGGAGAATTAGTTTCAGATGTACTGTACAAATAATAAATTTTCAGGAAATTTCAGTACTTGCTTCTCTATAGTTGTCAATGCAGAAAGTTATATGTTTTATTTTCTCCCTTATTTATTACTGAAAGTTTGTCAAATTTTCAGGAGAATTAATTTCAGATGTACTGTACACTAATCTAATATCAAATTTGCAAATAATAAATTTTCACGAAAAATGCAAAAATTTAAGGATTTGATTTTCTTCTTTATGTAATACCGAAACTTTGTCAATTTTTTAGGAGAATTAGTTTCAGATGTATATGCCATAATCTCAAAATAACAATGTTAACTGGCAAGTTTACAATTATTGTGTCAAAATTTTAATGATTGTCAATTATTTCTGTCAAATTTGCACTTGTTTTGTTAAAATTACAATTTATAATGTTTAACGGTTGATAGAAATCATTGAAACTTATAATTGTTCATTGAAATTTTCTATGATTACTATAAAATATACAACTATTGAATCATAATTACAGTGACTGTCAGTAGTAATTGAAATAAGGACTTATTCTGTCAAAATATCAATGACTGTCAGTGAGGATTGATATTTGTACTCATTCTATCAAACTATCATATTTTACTGTAAAATTTGCATTTATTCTGTCAACATGATTATGTTTATTGTTTAGTTATTGACGGTAATCATTAAAATTAATAAGTATTCAGACAAATTTTATAAAATATTTGTCATAATCTCAAAATAACAATGTTTACAGGCAAGTTTACAATTATTGTGTCAAAATTTTAATGATTCTCAGTAGTCATTATACTGTATATTTCTGCTGTCATCATATCAATGATTTCTGGCAAATTTGCACTTGTTCTATGAAAATTACAATATATAATGATTAAAGATTGATAGAAATCATTGAAACTTATAATGGTTCTGTGAAATTTTCTATGATTACTATAAAACTTACAATTATTAAAACAAAATTATAAAAAAATTCAGTAGTTATTGAAACTAACACTTATTCTGTCAAAATATCAATGACTGTCAGTGAGGATTGATATCTGTACTCATTCTATCAATCTATCATATTTTACTTTGAATTTTGCATTTATTGTGTCAAAATTATTATGTTTATTGTTTAGTTATTGACGGTTATCATTAAAATTAATAAGTATTCAGACAAATTTTAGAAAATATATGTCATAATTTCAAAATAACAATGTTAAATGGCAATTTTACAATTATTGTGTCAAAATTTTAATGATTCTCAATGGTCATTATAATTTATACTTCTGCTGTCAAAATATCAACGATTCCTGTCAAATTTGCACTTGTTCTGTTAAAATTACAATGGATATTTAGGTATTGAATTTCTTAAATTAAACTTTTTCTTAAACTTTGCGTTTTCTTCAATTGTTATGATTTTGAAAACAAAAGATAAATTTTTGAATTATTTTAGAAAATTATATTAATTTACAGACATTCAGATATGATTTTAACGATTTCCCAATATATTCAGATATTAAATTTCTTAAATTTTATCGAAAACTTTGATTTTTCTTAAATTGTTATGATTTACATAATTTTTTCTTTCGTTTGAAAATAAATGTATTGAATTTCATGGAACCGTGGCTAAATTAAATTGTTCCTGGAATTATAGGAGAACTTATGAAATATACTAATACTTAGATAAAATTTTATCAATTTTTTCAAACATGATTATTGAATTTTGTGAATTGATTTTAATTTCCTGAATATTTTATTGCTTTTCTCAAACGATTATATTTTACAGTTTTTACGCTTGTTAAAAATTATATTTTTTAAAACTGTGGCAAAATTTGAATTGTTCTCTGGAATATTACAATATTTTGAAATCACTAATATTCATATAAAATTTCGTCGAAACTGATACGATTAACATTTTTTTTTTCATATTTTAGAAATTATATCGAATTTTCTAGAACTGTGGCAAAAAGGTATAGTTTCAGAAATTTTTAGAGAACTTTCGAAATTTACTGACATTCAAATGAAACTTGATAGAGATGATTAACTGACATACTGGAAATTTTATAGTATTTCCTGGAAATATAATTGCATTTTCTAAAACTATTGTGGCTTTCATATAAAAATAGAAAATTTATACTTGTTAAGAGATTTTAATGATTTTCCTAGGGTTTTAGACATTGTAGAGACCTTTTTGAATTTTTATATCCAGACAAAATTGCAAGTTTTTTAATTACTTTTTGAGTTTGTAAATGTTTTGAAATCTACTAACATTTAATTGAAATTTCATCATATTTTATCATACGTTTATTACATTTTCAGAAATCATACTGAATTTTGCCTTTTATTTTTAGAGAATTCCGTTAATCATTCGTATTGTATTCTTATTGGGTATTGAATTTAATAAATTTTATCGAAAACGTTGCATTTTCTTAAATTGTTATGATTTACATAATTTTTTCTTTCGTTTGAAAGAAATTATATTGAATTTCATAGAACTGTGGATAAATTAAATTGTTCCCTGAAATATTTGTAGATTTTTATAAGTTGTGAAATAAGTTTCTTCTTCTTCGTTATAACATAGTGTATAAAGTGTTTTGATTATTAATAATACAGATTATATTAATAATACAATATTAATATTAATAATAACAGTGTATATAATAATAAACATTCTCACATAGCGAACATAAAAACAGCAAAGTTATCAAGTTCAATTTAATAATTATCTCTTAGATTTCAGCTTTAATTATCACCGTCATAATGGCTTCATATTTCTTGAATTATTATCTCAGCATCCACTCTGTAAGCGCATATATGCTTTCATCTAGGATAATGTTTGGCCAGAGAAAATCCACATTGTAGACCTTCGCCATCTCATGAAGCTGCTTATGTTCAATCTTTGTTGAATACATATAGACTGTATGAGGGCAGGTATTCGATATGATAAGAGCCAGAATTACGTACTCAAACAACTATTGTGCTTGCCTCTATAAAGTGCAAAAATAATTAATAGAGAGATTAGGCTTTGCCTGAGAATTAAGATTGTATGTGTTCACTGTAATGAAAGAGATTTTAGATAAAATCTGGAGTTTAGCACGTTTCGTTTGATATTAACACACTTCGCCTTTATCTAACATTATAAAATGTAAATTATTTAATTGTAAAAATGTAAATATGAATGTAAATGTAAATGTAAATGTAAATGTAAATGTAAATGTAAATGTAAATGTAAATGTAAATGTAAATATATATAGAAAATAAATAATAATAATAAATACTAGAAAAATAAAGAATTTATTCTATAAAAATAATCCTTTTTCTATCTTACAAGGATATGAGTATATAGAAACATGCAATAGTTATATAAAATTATTAAATTTGTAAATTATTATTACATAATATTTAAATATGTTTAGATCCATTCTGATTAAGTAGGTTTGAAGAAGTAGTTAGCACTGAGTTCTTCATTACCTGATATAACTAATTACTTCTTCAAATATTATATCATAATAAAATGAAGAAAAAATCAATATCATGAATATATAAATAATAACATGACTGTAAATTACCTTAAAAATTTATAACGCACATTTTCAGAGCTGTAATATTTTATGATAAAGTATATATTTGTGCACACCATGGGAATATGTCTTCTTGTGGGAAAACATATATACGAAACTTCTGGAAACCGCACGTGAAAGTTTAACATAACGTATGAAAGCAACTCGATTTACAACTGGAACTTGGGAAAATTTTAAGTGCTAACAAAGTTTCGTCTTATCAATTTAGCACATGCACGAAAAAAAGCTCATTGCGTAATAATATGTACAATTAAACTATATATTATTATTACATAGTGATTTTATATGCATGCATATTTTACATCTAATTATTGTGCTGTAAAAGTAACAACTTTGATAATAAAATTATAAGTACTGCATATTTTTTCCCCGTTTTCATTAATTATGGACGCTAATTAGATGCAAGTTTTACACAGCAAGGGACGTAATAATAATTTCGTTCATTAATTAAAAAAAACTTTACTATTCTAGTTATTAAAGCCTGGCATGGAAGGCTTGTTTGCGCCAGTAATGGAATTAAGAAATTCCATGTAAGGTTTGCCACTCCTATAGTCTCTGGTGGCGATATTTGAATAATAGGATTAAATTAATTGATGCCGAAGTTATAGTCTCAGCAATGCGAATTATAATCTGCTTGCTCATTAATTTTAATATGTCGGATTAAGTGGTAATTAAAATTAGTTTCAATGCTAGGTATATTATAGATCTTCCAGTAAATTGTCTGGCGCAAAATTATAATTCTTGGTACCGTTTTAACATAGCAATTTTTACAAAATATTGTACGTATTTTTGATACATATATGCTTGTCGTTGTAATACAGTCAAAACTGTGATATTTTTCTTCACTAACATACTTTACAAACTATGTAGGCACAGTCATGCTCACATAAATCTAGTACAAACAAATTGACATTGCTATATAAAATTGCTATTGTAACCTAATTTCTTGTGCTAGATTTATGTGAGCATGACTGTACCTAATTTGACTGTGTATGCTATATAGCTCTAAACACAATAACAAAAATATTATGTAAAGGATATAACCTTAAACTTAAATATTGTTATATTATATTTATTATTATTATTATTAAAAAAAAAACAAATTAGTTACAGAGGTAAAAAATGTATTATGATTAATATTTCAATATATGTGCAATGCTAAAAAAACTATTATAATTATTATTTTAAAATCTGTGCAGCACTTGCCTTGTAAATGATTAATGGTGGATGCGCCGGGCAAATGTGTGATTTTAAATTAATGTTTTAATATTGCAAGCATAAATGCAGGTCATATTTTAGAATTGTTATCGTACAGTTTTTTCAATGGAAATTTATGTTTATTACCAACAGTCTGAACATGTAAAATATTCAGCTGAAACTGTGAGAATCTGGAGATGTTTATGAAGATTTTATACGAGCTGTAAAAATCGGTAAAATTTTCAATTCAAAGATGTTAGTTTTAACTTTTTGTTAATAACAAATTTCAAATAATAATCAAAAATAACTGGTAAGATGACTTATTAATTTTAATGATTACCGTGAATAACTAAACAATAAACATAATAATTTTGACAGAATAAATGCAAATTTCACAGTAAAATATGATAGTTTGATAAAATGAGTACAGATATCAATCCTCACTGACAGTCATTGATATTTTGACAGAATAAGTGCTAATTTCAATGACTACTGACAAACACTGTAATTTTGATTCAATAATTGTAAATTTTATAGTAATCATAGAAAATTTCAATGAACAATTATAAGTTTCAATGGTTTCTATCAACCGTTAAACATTATACATTGTAATTTTAACAGAATAAGTCCAAATTTGACAGAAATCATTGATATTTTGACAGCAGAAATATAAAGTATAATGACTACTGAGAATCATTAAAATTTTGACACAATAATTGTAAACTTGCCAGTTAACATTGTTATTTTGAGATTATGGCATATATTTTATAAAATTTGTCTGAATACTTATTAATTTTAATGATTACCGTCAATAACTAAACAATAAACTTAATCATTTTGACGAAATAAATGCAAATTTCACAGTAAAATATGATAGTTTGATAGAATGAGTACAGATATCAATCCTCACTGACAGTCATTGATATTTTGACAGAATAAGTGCTAATTTCAATGACAACTGACAGTCACTGTAATTTTGATTCAATAATTGTAAATTTTATAGTAATCAAAGAAAATTTCAATGAACAATTATAAGTTTCAATGGTTTCTATCAACCGTTAAACATTATACATTGTAATTTTAACAGAATAAGTGCAAATTTGACAGAAATCATTGGTATTTTAACAGAGGAAGTGTAAATTTTAATGGCTACTGAGAATCATTGTAATATTGACACAATAATTGTAAACTTGCCAGTAAACATTGTTATTTTGTTAGTTTTAACTTTTTAAATAACAAATAACAAATAATAATCAAAAATAACTGGTAAGATGGATAAAATACGAACAAAAACTAATAAAAGTAGTACTTAAATATTTCATCTTACTTTTATTTACTGAAGTTACTTGAAGTTTTCACACATTTCTGTTATTGTTCTTACATTTTATAAGGATTTTTTTTAGTTTCTTAAATACCTTAGGATTGTTCAATACGAAATAATACTAACAAATATCGGTATTTCTGCCGTGTGTAACATATAAATATAATTTAAAAAATAAATTCATGAAACGACAAAATAAAATAAAAAACGTAATAACGAAAACGAGGAAAAAACTTTCAAGGGTTGGGGTTCAGCGAAAAATTAAAACTGCACCGATTTAACTTTCCGAATAAAGTTCCCTTACTCATAATTAATTGCCCTTTGTTATATGAGCACAGAATTTTCCGACAAGGCCCTCAATTCCCTCTGCGGACGGGAAATGAAGGACACGCAAAGCTCCCTGTTACAGAAAATGATAACTTGGAACGAATTCTCACGTATGAGCTTCGGAAAACGGAGTAAAAAATAAACACAAGCGACGACATTCTAAAGATATTCTCGCGTATTGTTGGCCCTTATTTACCTGCAGCTTCCCTTTGATATGCGGAAAACATTTGAAGTCTGCAGCACTCAAATATTTCCATATATTTACTAATATGAATGCAGAATCGAGACGATTGGCAAAAAATATGGAAGAAATTCATACACCGATGAAAATTGAGTATCATATTGAGGTGTATATTAAATTTACGTTTAAATTTACTTAATTTTCACATTTTACATGTTATTTTGATTTTTACAATTAATATTAACATTTTATTTATAAGTTTAGTACCGTTTTATTCTGTGTTTACGTAAGGAATATTATTATATGGCTTGTTGATGTATCTTCATAATTACGTCCAACAAAACTGTGTCCCAATCTTAATTATTTCCACACAACAATTTACTGAAATTAAATTTATATTGGTAACAAATCATTCGTATTTTCGGCGGTAATAATTATTGTTAAACTTCAAACGAAAAACATCAAACGATAAACTACACACGATTAACTTCAGCACGACTCATATATTTTTTCTACTTGCCTTTCTCGAGTATTATTGATCTCAAATGGGCAGAAACTTTCAAGTTTTTTCTATAGAGTAATCCGTAATATTTATTGGGTGTTGTTATCGAAATATAGAGCACTCATGCTTGACAAACAAACATTCAGATGGATTGCATATCAAAAAACGTTAACAATAACTTATACGTTATTTCTAATATAACTATTTTTATAATAAAACAACTATAATACTATAATTTAATGTACTATAATCTAATGTACTATAATAAAACTATATTTTTAATATAATGTTACTTCGTTACAAATCTGATACGTTAATGTACTGCTTTTACTTATATATTTGATTAATATTATTCATATGTATCTGTACATTTTAATAAACATACTACTACTACTTCTATATTTCAGCATCACATTCAAATATCATATGCTATCATATCATTATTGCATAAAAATTTGAATGTGATGCTGCCAAATAACGTCCTCATTACCATTAACGTTTTTTGATACGCAATACACTTGATTATATGAAGTCTGATATCCATCATGATGGTATTCAGAAATAATCTATGTAATCAAGTAACTGCGTTCGTTCAATAAGCCATTTACTTAATATAATGATCATATTTGATATGCTCTTAATATGCCATGCAATATAAACTAACTAATAATACAAGAATTAACTTCAAGTACTTAATATTGTAGTGAAAATGTGGTTTTTGCTAACAATGCCTCGACGAGACAACTCAAAGCATTACCTAAGAAATTTTAGGGTAATCAGATTGTTCATGCAAATAATAAATCGTTCTGCGGATTGTTTGTAGTACAAATAATGGCAGTTAGCTTCTGTAATGAATACAGGAACACAATGAAGCTTATAAAGGAATGGTGAATTGACAAAACACACTGATCTCCTTAGGGAAATTCGAAAAGAGGATTAATCTTTTTAATAGAGGCTTATTATTTGTCCTTGTACAAAGTCTAGTTTTATAATTCTATCAAGGTTTTTCGAAACAATATTATTGGCTTTAAACTAAATTTAAATTAATAATTACTTATTATTATTATTAATTATGTCTTTCTAGATACCAAAAAAATATAGTAGAAATATATTCACGCTAATGTAAAAATAACAAGCCTTTAAAGCTTCTGATTACATGAAATAATTGCCTCAATTACAGGTAATTGCATTAAGTAATGATACAATATTCAATGTAATTGCCATACAATCTCTTATATAACTTAGAAGTAATAATGTTTGTGTGGACCCAGTAAAGTATTAATAATCTGTTACCCTATCCAGCTATTGCAGGCAACGTAATCCAAATAAATGTACGTAAGTTAAGCTCGACTTTTATGGTCTTAAGGAATAATAAATGATTCAATAGCTATTCACATATCCGTAATATTCTTCTTACAACAGTCCTTGCTTCTTCTACATAGTAAATCCTACTTGGCGATCTCAAAAAGTTAAAAATCTAGAATGTAGATCTATCAAACGCAAATTTGACTGAATAAATATATAATTTTAATGTTTACTGTTAATGATTAAACAATAAACATTATAATTTTGATAGAACAAGTGCAAATTTAACAGAAATTATTGATATTTTGACAGAGGACGTGAAAATTTCAATGGCTACTGAGAATCATTGAAATTTTGACACAATAATTGTAAACTTGCTTGTAAACATTGTTATTTTGAGATTATGGCATATATTTTATAAAATTTGTCTAAATACCTATTAATTTTAATGATTACCGTCAATAACTAAACAATAAACATAATAATTTTGACAGAATAAATGCAAATTTCATAGTAAAAATTGATACTTTGAAAGAATAAGTACAAATATCAATCCTCACTGACAGTCATTGATATTATGACAGAATAAGTGTTAATTTCAATGACTACTGACAGTCACTGTAATTTTGATTCAATAATTGTAAATTTTATAGTAATCATAGAAAATTTCAATGAACAATTATAAGTTTCAATGATTTATATCAACCGTTAAACATTATACATTGTAATTTTAACAGAACAAGTGCAAATTTGACAAAAATCATTGATATTTTGACAGCGGAAAATATAAAATATAATGACTACTGAGAATCATTAAAATTTTGACACAATAATTGTAAACTTGCCAGTTAACACATTGTTATTTTAAGATCATGGCATGTATTTTATAAAATTTGTCTGAATACTTATTAATTTTAATGATTACCGTCAATGACTAAACAATAAACATAATAATTTTTATGCAAATTTCATAGTAAAAATTGATACTTTGAAAGAATAAGTACAAATATCAATCCACACTGACTGTCATTGATATTCTGACAAAATAAGTGTTAATGTCAATGACTGCTGGCAATCACTGTAATTTTGATTCAATAATTTTAAATTTTATAGTAATCATAGAAAATTTCACTGAACCATTATAAGTTTCAATGGTTTCTATCAACCGTTAAACATTATACATTGTAATTTTAACAGAACAAGTGCAAATTTGACAGGAATCATTGATATTTTGACAGCAGAAATATAAAGTATAATGACTACTGAGAATCATTAAAATTTTGACACAATAATTGTAAACTTGCCAGTTAACATTGTTAATTTGAGATTATGACATATATTTTATAAAATTTGTCTGAATACTTATTAATTTCAATGATTACCGTCAATAACTAAACAATAAACATAACAATTTTGACAGAATAAATGCAAATTTCATAGTAAAAATTGATACTTTGAAAGAATAAGTACAAATATCAATTATATATACCAAAATCTCAAACACATTTAACAAAATTTCCTTAACTATTGTAAAAATGTCAGTCAGAGTTATCAAAATTTCAATTATATAGTCAAACATTCCATAATTACCGTCAGAATTCTAATATTTACTGTAAAATACATTTTTATTGATTTCAGTAAAAAATTCAGTCATGTTTAATAAAATTTCGTCAAGTATTGTCAAAATATTAATAATATTTAGAAGAGTTAAAATTATTCTGCCAAAAACACAATAATTGCTATTAAAACTTTAACGATAATTTTCAAATTATCAAATTCTACCAAAGTTTCAATCATTTTTCATACAGTTTGATTAACCATTGTCAAAATTTCTATACGCTTTTTTTTTCATTTCATATACAAGAAAAAATAGTTTAGAAAAAATTGAGGGAATAACAACACGAGAACGATAACAAATACGAAATATTATTAAAAGTAGTACTCTTACTTATCTATTTTTTTTAAATTCTATAAATAGACAGATAGACACATTATACATTTGAGCCTCAATACAATGATTATATATTTTATATGATTGTCTTTATACTTGAAATGTGTAAGTTTTGTATTTTACTATTTAATTTTTTCTATTGACTTGTGTAACTTTCATGAAGAACACTAATAAAGAACTAAAATGATACAATTTCGTGGATATGTGATAGTGACTACTGATAATTTAGCCTTGCCTTTTCGCTTCTATAACACTCTTCTATAAATAGTGGAATATTTTATTCCACTTTTGCATTTTGCATTTGTGCTGAGCTTAAAGAAAAGTAAAATGTATCTCTCCTATTTAATAATCTATCCCCGGCTGCTCCTGTTTATTATTTTTATTTATTTTTATTATTATGGCGAGAACTGGATGACGCACTGAATATCCGAGGAAGCTTCAGTCGTGGGATTGGATTCTCGTTCCGAGCAATATAAAAATTGTTCCATTTCCATCCGAATAAGACTTTTATGTGGCACATTCTAAAAAATTGTTTGCGATTTAACTAAAAGTGGTTACAGATATTGATACTCTTATACATTACATTTGATACATTACAACGTTTTCATTGGCCTCTCCACAAAATAATAAGTGAATGTAAAATAACTGAAAATACTGAAATATAAAATAACTGAAGAATGAAAACTGCGAAAAAAAATATTGTTTTCTCACATGCTATGTATAAAATCATATCATATTATAAAATAATAATTATTATTATATTATGTTTATGTAGGTATTAAGCTGTTCACCCACAAACTACTTAATTTCATATTTTTCATCCAAAATTATAATAAGTACTATTATCTTCGATTCTCATAAGTTCAAAGTTTTGCATGATTTTATCAGGACTTTGATTAATTTATGATTTTACATATTTCCATGAAAACATGTTTTCGCGACAGTCGGTTAAGTGTTCAACTTCTTACTTTACCATAAAGCCTATCCATCAAGACCCTTTCACATTATCTGCACTTTTTGCAGAAGTGCGTGAAAACGGACTGAAAAGAGAACAGATCCTGTTCACGCATAAATTGATAACAATTCAAGTGGCTGCGAGGAAAATTCGAGTTTCCCGAGAACGTGCTTAAGCAAACAGAAATAAGAAATATTTGCAGTAAATATAAATGAATTTTACATGTATTCAGATCGAAGATTAATACTTATTGATGATGCAGTATAAAAGTAGAATTTTATACTGCTGATTTAAAAATAAAAATAATAAAAATAGAAGTTGTTTGCTGATTTTTTTGTGCCTAGTTTCATAAAGCATAAAACACCATATTTGCATATATAAAATTTGCATCTCTTTATTTATTTTTATAAAATACTAATTTCAACTGAAATCAATAAATTCATCAAAAAGTCTTCATCTAGGACGACAAATTTGTTGTGTCCTTCTCCGAGTTGCTTTATTGCTCGGTACATAAGAGCCAATGTTATTTTGTTTTTATGGTGCAAGCAGAAGGGACTTTGAACATGGGCTGACACTTGACAAATTTCATTAGTCATTTACTCGACAAGACGATATTTCTCTAAGAGACATCCCAACCGCAAAGATATCGATCTTAACAGCTTTCATGTCGAAAAGTGGTTTATATCTATGTGCAGCAGAGTTCTAGCTGAATTCCCCAAATTGAATATATTTAACATATGCATATTTTTACACATTTTTATGAAATATTAATTACAACAGAAATCAATGATTGCACTCGTTATGAAATATGACTGAAACTTTGGTAGAGTTTGATAATTTAAAAATTATAATTGAAGTTTTAATAGCAATGATTGTGTTTTTGGCAGAATAATTTAAACTCTGCTTAATATTATTAATATTTTGACAGTACTTATTAAAATTTTATTAAATATGACTGAAATTTTGATAGAAATCAATAAAAATGTATTTTACAGTAAACACTAGAATTCTGACAGTAAATGTGGAATGTTTGACTGTATAATTGAAATTTTGATACTCTGACTTACATTTTTACAATAATTAAGGAAATTTTGTTAAATTTGTTTGAGATTTTGGTAGAAATATTTGAAAATTTGGCAATTATAATTGAAATTTTGAAATTATTGAATGGTTGACTAAATGATTGACATTCCGGAAAACAATACTGAAATTTTGACAGCAGTTAACAAAATCTTGTTAATTAAGCCTAAAATTTTGGTAGAAATAATAGAAAATTTGACAGTTGTCATTGAAATTTAGACCGAAGTGAAAAAAACCTTTGCAATAATTAGTCAAAACCCCTTTTATTTTTTTAAAACTCCAATTTTTCTTGTGCATGTAATAAAAATATGTAGGGAAATATTGACAATGATTAATCAAACTTTATCTTATTAATTATGCCTAATATTTTGATGGAAATAATATAAAATTTTACAGTTTCATTGAAATTTTGACAGATATGAAAAACTTTTGCAATAATTAGTCAAAATCTCTTTTATTTCTTTTAACTACATATTTTCTTTTGTAAGTAACAAAAATATGTATTGAAATTTTGACAATGATTAATCAAACTGTATGAAATATCACTGAAACTTTGGTAGAATTTGTAATTGAAAAATTATCATTGAAGTTTTAATAGCAATTATTGTGTTTTTGGCAGAATAATTGTATGGTTGACAAAATAATAGAAATTGTGGGAAACTTTACTGAAATTTTGACAGTGATTATCGAATTTGATTATCTTTAAGAATTTTGTAGAAAGAATAGAATTTTTGGCAATTGTCATTGAAATTTTAATAGAAATTAAAAAAAAAACTATGTACTACAGTAATTAGTCAAAACCTTGTTAGCATTACTATATTTAAACTGATATTTTTCTACTGTTGGGAATCAAAAAATGTTTACACTTAATATTTTGCAAAATTTTGCACTAAAACTTTCAATGCAATATATTGCCAAATTGGCAATCACTGCACGTATAATTGCATTATCGATGTTATCAGACGACAATTGCATTGATTGATGCTTTTCATTACGCTTTCTGACTTCGAGAACAAACAGAGAGCAAAGTTCGATAAATCATCGACAAGACAGGTACAAAGTCTGACGCTTAATTATTTGAAGAGATGGATTGCTTTAATAATATTGCTGAATGCTTCAGATGTTACGTACCCTTTGTGTTATCCTATCAGAAGTAAATTGTTAAAAGTGCCGTGTAAACAGGCAATTACTGCACTGTGTACAGTAATGTATTACTATCGTTATATGTAATAGCGATTACTGAATACCTATTCTATTTAAAAAAATCTATTTATCTATCTATCTATTTTTTATTTATTATTTAAGTATTTAAGTAAGTTACTATTTATTTGAATACCTATCTATTTTTCTCTGATATAAATTGCGTGGGCTTGTAAAATTTTACATTGTAGTGACTTATGTATAAATGTGTACTTATGTTAATAAACATTTCCGAAAAAAAAAGTAACGAAAAAAAAAACTGCTCATATTACGAGTGTTATCATATTTCATAATTCGAAGGTGTTCGAAGGAATATATCGTAACTCGTATATCATGATTCGAACTTGTTGCTGATTTTTTACTGTTTTTGTTATACACCTGTATTCTACAAATAGATTTACAGATTACAAGTCATCTACATTTACATCATGTGGCCGTTTTGGATTTACGAATAAAATATTTGCAAGGCTGATTACTTGAAAACTAAATTAAATTGCAGTATACATTTCTCCGCCATTAACGCATTATAAAATCGGTGCGAACTGAACTTTGCTTCAACTTTAATGGGTTTGTACATGACACTAAATTGCTTCTTTAGAAATAATTATTTTCTCAGGGAGAGTTTAATGAAAAACGATTTGAAACACTCAGCAAATTAATTATCTGCTATGGCATAGGTGATTCGAAATCTCTTATTATATTCGTATTACAAAGAATTTCATATTTAGTAATACAAGTTTAAACAAACCTTAGAAAATTACCAATGGCAAATAGCTTAGAATAGATCGATATGCGTAGCGATAGTTAAGAAATTCAAAATCCAACCACGTTGTTAATATTATTGTTACAATTATTATTATATTATTAATGTTGTTATTAATATTAAAACAATTTGTGTAAACAAATATTTTATTTAATTGACTATTTATATATGTAAAGAATATTTATTAGCAGAAAACCTACATAATATACAATAGGTAAATATATTCATGTCAATATACACATAAAAAAAAATTATTGATTGTGTGTTTATTTCGATTGAATGTTACTATCTAATATAGTTTGTAATTATTACATAATTATTGCTCAAAATTGGGGAAAACGCTAACATCTTTAGCTCCTAAAATATTGCAATAATTGGGTCAATTTCATTACAGGATATTTATGCGCATCCTTGGAAAATCGTTTATCGCCCAGACAGTCAATTTAAATAATCGGTGTACGTAAAATTAACTTCATCGTTTTTCATCCGAACCATGTAAACACATGTCTCCATAAATCTGCACATTTAATAAATACCATCCATAATAAAATAAACTAATAATATTTGTTTAATGACTTTTCACATTATATTTCATTTTTATTTCGTATACACGAAATGATTGATTCTTAACAAAATTATATAATATACAGAGAATTATATACATTATAGTTGCAGACATTATTCAAAGAATGAACTGCAGTTAAAATTAAAAAAAACAAAATAACAAATATTTAGGATTATTATATTATTATATTTATAAAAGAACTTACTGATAAATAATTATTTTTATTTTATTTCATTATATTTTTTTGCCGGACTAGTTTCTGTTTTTTAAAAAAATCATCAGAGGAATGATATGTATTTTAATATTTACATATCCCTGATATTACTTTTGTGATAAATATTTGTTATCAATTTGAATTTTGATATTTGAAAGTTACAGATGTCTGAAGTTTAAGTTACTTTTAAAAATGTAATAATATAACAACCTTAAATACATAACTGGTAATTTATGGATAAAACTTTAAACTTAACAAACACTTAAATCACAAAATGATACTATTTCATGCGTTAGTGTTTAATAACGTATAAAGCACAAAAGTGGAATACTTTTTGTGCATATGAAAAAAAATGAAAACGAAAACAATTTTTTGTAATTGATTCACCTTTTTTTTATTTTTTTCGATTTTTTTAAAAATTGATTTGTGTTTTATTAATTTCTTTGTTTATTTGTTTATTTTTTTCAATTTTTTGAAGTTGATTTTTGTTTTATCAATTATTTTATTATTATTATTTTTTAAACCAATTTATACACATTGTTTTTTTTGCAAATTTTAAACTTTTACACTCTCATAAGAACTTTATGAACCCAGAAGACATAATACGAAATAAATTAGCTGTACTATATGCACAGAAACCCGATAAAAGTATCGTCAGTAATTTTTTTAGGATTTAATAAATTTAGATTGTATGTATCGGTGGTTAATTCTTGGTACAACATATTTGAAATGTGAATATTTAGATATTCATTTATACTAACTTAACAAATTCCATAATATGATTAATATTACGGTTAATATTATTTATTATTATTATTAATTATAATATTAATATGAAAATTTGGCAATACTTTGGTTACCAGAGATTAAAACTTTACAGAATTTTGAAAAACTTTGAAGTAAAAGTTGAAAGTTAAAAGTTGTAAAAGTTTCTCAAAATTTTGAGCAATATAATTAGATGATACGAACACTATTAAGTACATTGGTATAAAGTTACTTACGTTCATGTTTCGTCAGAGGGCCAACTAAAAATACACATAAATAGTATTAAAAAGTATTAAGAAATTCTTAAATAACAATATTTTAGGCAAAAACATATACATTAACCTAAAATTATCAGCTTCAAAATGCATAGCCAGTTGCTTTTGTTTGATAACAATAAAATTTGTATTGATTTTTTAATGTTTACATAAATTATTATTGCACTTTTTCGCATTGTATGTTAATTTGAAAACAGAATGACTAAAAATATGGAAATTTGGCAGACACAAATATCGATTATTCTTACGTGATTCATATGTGGTGAAAACCGTGATTCCCTAACAAGAAGAAGGGAAGAAAACAGCATGGAAACCCTGTCAAGAGGAAGAGCCCGAAAGAAATGTATATAAAATTTTGAAGAAGAGCTAACGGTACAAGAAGATGGCACTCGGAAACTGGAGAATCCACTAACAAGTATAAGGAAGGTAACAAAATGGAAACCTATTTAAACCCTGCCAAGAGAAAGATGCCGAAAGAAATGGATAGAAAATCTAGAAGAAGAGCTAAAGACACAAGAAAACGAGACTAAGAAACTGGAGAATAACCTAACAAGTACAACGAAGGTAATAAAATAGAAACCCTGCCAAGAGGAAGACCCCGAAAGAGATGGCTAGAAAATCTTGAAGAAGAGCTCAAAACACAAGGAAGATCAGACTTGGAAACTGGAGGATCATCAACATAATCATCATTTGTTAGCCATTTTTGCATCCACTGATGAGCATAGGCCTCTTGAGGAACTGGAAACTGGAGGATAGTAGCCAGACATAGAAAAGAATGGAATAAAATGTATAGATAGAGCTAGACGAAAAACACGAAGATTATATATTATATAAATATATGTATGTATACTTATGGCATATAGATTATGGCTTATGTCATATGACGTTTGGCTTATGCTTATGGCTTTCAGTATTAGATATTCAGTTTATTAGTACTATGACCCTTTACACAGTTGTCCATTGTCAATATAGCTTATGGTTTGTGGCTTATTGCTTTTACAGAGCATTACATTGTCAATATGGCTTATGGGTTATGGCTTATGACTTGTACGTTATGGTTTATGGCTTATGGCTTATGGCTTATAGCTTATGACTTTCAGTATTCAGTTTTCTTGATGCAGTATTTCATCAGTTTATTAGTACAATTATGACTCTTTACAGTGCAATATCAATCAGATATCAATAATATCAATCAATGATATCAATATGGCTTATGGTTTATGACTTTTAATTTATGGCTTAAGGATTATGGGTTATGGCTTATGTCTTATGGCGTATGGCTTATGGCTTTCAGTATTAAGTATTCAGTTTATTAGTATTATGTCTCTTAACATACGTGTACATTGTTAATATGGCTTATGGTATATGGTTTATGGCTTATGGCTACATACATTGTCAATATGGCTTATGGTTTATGGCGTATGGCTTTCAGTATTCGGTATTCAGTTTATTTGTATTATGCCTTCTTACAGAGTATTACCTTGTCAATATAGCTTATGGGTTATGGCTTATGGCTTGTACGTTAAGGCTTATGGCCTGTAGCTTATTGCTTTCAGTATTCAGTATTCATGATTCAGTATTTCATCAGTTTATTGGTACAAGTATGACCTTTACAGAGTCAATATCAATCAGATATCAATAATATCAGTCAGAATCAATATGGCTTATGGTTTATGACTTATAGCTTATGGCTTATGGGTTATGGGTTATTGCATATGGCTTGTACCTTACGGCTTATGGCTTTCAGTTTTCAGTATTCAGTTTATTAGTATAGTGACTCTTTACAGTGTAACATTGTCAATATGGCTTATGGTTTATGGCTTATGGGTTATGGCTTATGGCTTGTACCTTATAGCTTATGTCTTATGGCTCATAGCTTATGGCTTTCAGTCGTCAGTATTCATCAGTTTATTAATATTATGACTCTTTAGAGAGTCAATATCAATCAAAATAAATATACTTATGGTTTATGGCCTTTAGCTTATGGCTTATGTCTTATGGGTTATGTTTAATGGGTTATGGGTTATGCGTTATAGGTTATGGGTTCTGCGTTATAGGTTATGGGTTATGGGTTATGTCGTATGGCTTGTACCTTATGGCTTAAGGCGTATGGCCTATGGCTATCAGTATTCAGTGTTCATGATTCAGTATTTTGTCAGTTTATAAGTATTATGACTCTTTTCAGAGTCAATATCAATCAGATATCAATAATATCAGTCACAATCAATATGGCTTATGGTTGATGGCTTATAGTTTATGGTTTATGTCTTATGTTTTATGGATTATACCTAATGGGTTATGGGTTATGGGTTATGACTTTCAGTATTCAGTATTATTGATGCAATAATAATTTTGACTCAGATTTGTTATTTTAACTGGAACACCCTGTATATTTTTACTTATTCAGATGGGTCGTTCAATTCTGAACATATTTTATTAAACCTATAGAGTACTTATCTTTAGTAGTTTTTGAGGAAAAAAATATTTTTGCTTCAAATAGACGATTTAAAAAGTATTCATGATTTCTCTTATGAAAGAGATAGAGACTTAGACTTTTTTGCATATTATAGCAGAAGCTTGCAATCATTGCAATAATTTGTATGTATTGATATTTTACGATTACTATTTCATAGGTTCAATTATTTACAGTTACACTTTAAAATGTCATCATTCATATGTTTTAAATGGAATGACATATTTTTTGTATAACGGGGCAATCCACAGAATAATTTTCTATAAAGTAATGTAGTCTAATTAAATACATAGTGTTTATTAAACTCTTTGAGGTTTATTAAGGGCTATGTTCAATGAAAATGGATTAGTTTCCACATTCCTTGAGCCAAATGTTTCAATTTACATCCACTTAGTAATAAGGTTAGTAATCCTTACCGTTCAAATTATCCTTGCAAGGCGTGACATGCCACGGATTCTAATTAAACGTAATGATGTGGGATAATTAATACGTTCTTGAAATGTTCCTCGGCTTCCTCAATGGCTTATTAATAGTTGGATTTAGTTACATCTTAACTATACAATAAGATTATTTAGCATCAAGTTAGACTTAGAAGGCTTGAAATGCCTCAGTAATTATTAGAATATATGGTTCTAGTGAGCTTCAAATGATTATATTTTACCTGTACTGTACCTAAATACATTTATTAGTTACAATAATTAGACGCTGTGATGAAATGAATTATGAAGTACGAACTGGCAACTGTTGCAAGAAAATTATACAAGGAATTATAATTATATATAAATCCGGCAAACTTATTACGATTAGATATTATGAGCAGATATCAAGGGGAAGATAAATTGCAAAATTGCAAAATAAATTTCTACAAATAGTTAACTTAATATTTTGACTTCGTGATACATTTTATCAATTATAAATAAAACAAGTTACTTTGTGTGATACTTGTGTGTTTTATGTGATACTCATAAAGTAACTTATTTTATTTATAGTTTACTTAATATTCCATTTTAGAATTATTGCTGTATTAAATATGCAAAATAGAAACGTAGTATAGAATTGCCAAATTTTTAAGCAGGATATCTAATTATAAATTTTAATGAACCTGTAGTATACAAAAGGTATATAAGTGTAATAAAATATGCCTAAATTGCTTTGGATTATCACGTACAATGCAGTTATAAGTTTATGATAAGATAAGTTTCTATTGCCTAATGTAATGCATATTCATATATTTATTTTAATTATAATTAGATGGCTAGCTAAATTGTCAAGGTGAGTGAGATATTGTTTTGTAAAAAGTTCAGCAGCAACTTCGAAAATGTTGCATGAAATTAAATTAGTCAATTAAACAATATATATATATATATATATATATGTAATACAATACCAAATAAATATTTTTAGGCCAGCAAATATGAATAAATTGCAACATAAAATCATTTTTAGATATATGTACTTTTACAACTTCATGAAAATATTTATATGTGATGAATGCTATGAATCCTATAAATTAGTACACATATACAAGTCTTATTTACGTAATCGTTCGTACCTCATTCCACCCATTACAAGTGTTTATTTTAAAAACCAATTGAAAACGCCAATTATAATCAAAATGTTACAAAATAACGTTATATGTATAGAAAAAGGAGAAATTTATTCCATAACATTACATTAATTCATACAATATCAGGTACAATATTTTTTATTTATTTTATATTTTTATAACTTAAGTACTTAAACTTAAGTACTTGTGAAAAAATAATAAGTTAACATAACAAGTGATCATTTAGCTGACTTAATCAAAGGCCACAACATAAATATTAAATATTATAAAAATGGATGATACAATTAGAAAAATTAATATTATCATAAATAAGACTTGCGTAAGTTATTTGAATAACAATGCATTACCACTTTGAATGACATTCAAATTAATGCTGCAATAAGCTTTAATTGAATGCATACGAATGCCAATGTTTATAATTAACTGTCAAATTAAACAGGATTACATTTTAAAGCGGAATGTGCACTAATCCGGATTTTGGATTATAATACTAACTAAATGTAAACCAGCGTTAGTACTAAAAGTATTTAACATTATACAGGGTGTTAGGGATGCGTAAAATTTATTATTTGCAAATTTGATATTAGATTAGTGTACAGTACATCTGAAACTAATTCTCATGAAAATTTAACACAGTTTCAGTATTAAATAAGGGAGAGAATCAAACATATAACTTTGTGCATTGACAACTATGAAGTAGCAAGTACTGTAAATTCCTGAAAATTTATTATTTGCAAATTTGATATTAGATTAGTGTACAGTACATCTGAAACTAATTCTCCTGAAAATTTGACAAAGTTTCAGAAATAAATAAGGGAGAAATCAAACATATAACTTTCTGCATTGACAACTATGGAGTATCAAGTACTGAAATTTCCTGAAAAATTATTATTTGCAAATTTGATATTAGATTAGTGTACAGTACATCTGAAACTAATTATCCTGAAAATTTGACAAAATTTCAGTAATAAATATGGGAGAAAATCAAACATATAACTTTATGCATTGACAACTATGGTGTAGTAAGTACTGAAATTCCCTGAAAATTTATTATTTGCATATTTGATCATAGATTAGTGTACAGTACATCTGAAACCAATTCTCCTGAAAATTTGAATAAATTTCAGTATTAAATAAAGGAGAAAATCAAACATATAACTTTCTGCATTAACAACTATGAGTAGCAAGTACTGAAATTTCCTGAAAATTTATTATTTGCAAATTTGATAATAGATTAGTGACCAGTACACCTGAAACTAATTCTCCTGAAAATTTGACAAAGTTTCAGCATTTAATAGGGGAGAAAATCAAACATATAACTTTCTGCATTGACAACTATGGAGTATCAAGTACTGAAATTTCCTGAAAATTTATTATTTGCAAATTTGATATTAGATTAGTGTACAGTACATCTGAAACTAATTATCCTGAAAATTTGACAAAATTTCAGTAATAAATATGGGAGAAAATCAAACATATAACTTTATGCATTGACAACTATGGTGTAGTAAGTACTGAAATTCCCTGAAAATTTATTATTTGCATATTTGATCATAGATTAGTGTACAGTACATCTGAAACCAATTCTCCTGAAAATTTGAATAAATTTCAGTATTAAATAAAGGAGAAAATCAAACATATAACTTTCTGCATTGACAAGTATGGAGTAGCAAGTACTGAAATTTCCTGAAAATTTATTATTTGCAAATTTGACATTAGATTAGTATACAGTACATCTGAAACTAATTCTCCTGAAAATTTGACAAAGTTTCAGTAATAAATAAGGGAGAAATCAAACATATAACTTTCTGCATTGACAACTATGGAGTACCAATTACTGAAATATCCTGAAAATTTATTATTTGCAAATTTGATATTAGATTAGTGTACAGTATATCAGAAACTACTTCTCCTGAAAATTTGACAAAGTTTCAGTAATAAATAAGGGAGAAAATCAAACATATAACTTTATGCATTGACAAGTATGGTTTAGCAAGTACTGAAATTTCCTGAAAATTTATTATTTGCAAATTTGATATGAAATGGGTCCCACATTGTGTAATTATATGTACACACAATTTACGAGCTGTTATTGTAAATTTGTTGCTTCATTAGTATTCTAGTATACTTTTGATTCGCGTACAGATACGCAACAATTTTAATTACCGGTGCATTCTATTGGATTTTTACGAGGAATTTATAAATGAATGCTGCTGATTAAATAATCCGGCTATGGATTGTTGATTAAATAATCCGCCTATGGGCTACAGCAGTCGAGCAGTGAATAACGTTTTGTGCTATAATTAGTAATTACGAGCAGTTTTTTTTAGTTTGAATAAAGCTCGCATAATATGATACTTGATGCATAGTATGTATTAAATTTTTATGTTGGATGTTCCATCCAATATGATATCGCACAAAAATATGTAAATTTGTTGTACCTGAATTTTCGACAGTTTTCAATGCACTCATTAGAAATTGCTGGGTTCAATTTTCAGTTTAGTCAAATTACAGTAAAATGCGGATATTTAAAAAGATAGACAATATTTCTCATAGACATCTGAAATTTATGCGTTATATTATGCAGCTCGTGTAATGTAAATATCAGGCTCATGTGAAAGTTGGGTTTTATTTTATTACGACTTTTAATTAGCGTAAAACAATAGTTGTTTTATGCATTCGAGTCTCTTTTTATGCGATAGATTCGTTCCACGAAAACACCATGTAAAAAATATGACCAAATGGAATTCACCTACGTGGAAAAATTTGGGATACGTTACATAATTTACTAAAACGTAGTACTGTGGTCCAGTATTACAGAATTATCAGTTTCTAAACGTTCGGGTTTTGTGTTTAAATTTGCCTCACTAGTATTCATTACATATAGACTATCTATTTCAGCACAATATGCCACAAACTGCATATTAATTAAAGTTGTTTGATAATACCATTCCCTGCTACTGCTATACTATTTTAACACACAAATGTATCGCAATAAATCTAACTAAAGCCGCCACAGACATTATTGTTTCGAAGCTGCACAGACTCATTTGTACATCTTAAATCTGCAAACGGTGAATTATAAGCGTCATCCCGTCTGCATTACCACTGGCATCGCTCTTGTATATTAAATACACATCTGGGAGGAATAACGACCTGAAATATTTCCCGGTTAGATGCTCCAGCGGTTTTACAGATGCTTTAATCTGCAGGGGACAACGTAAAACCCGTTACAAGAAGTGCATTTTTCCAGGAAACGGTGCTGTGAATCGGCTCGATTTCACTTGAAAACTTCGACGATAAGAGTTAATGGATCGGTAACCTATTTTGAGATCGACATTGATAGAGGCGAGCTTCAGAAATTGCTGCGTTTAATTTTCAGTTTAGTCAAATTACAGTAACTATAATTAGCAGGTAATAGTGATTTAGTTTATATATTTTTCATTATTCATTACGTTTCAAAAACCACCCAATTCGCCATTTCCATCTACCAGATGGCAATTATCTTTCTGTAGAAAAAAGTAAATAACAGAACTCTGGCAACTGCGTAAATTTGTAATCATTTCAAAGGTGACAGCTGTCACTGTCAGTTAAAAACGATATCATATATTTACTAATTATACCTTGGATTAATTCACGTGAACGAGTTTTAATTGTGAAGTGGTTGCATAAATTCCAAGTAAGACATACAAAAAACACCGATTTAATATACATCTTGATACTTAACTGATGACATTGACAGCAATGACATGACAATCGATCGGTATAACAGATAACTGTTCTAAATTTTGCTTAGTTGCCAGATTTACTTATTTTTATTTAACCCTAAATAAGCGCCATCTGGTGGATGGACATTTCACTAATTCTGTCAGTATTTTATCTTTTAATATAAAATTTTCAAATATTACTTTCATAATTTCATTCTGTGAATTTTTCAATTGTCTATTTATGCTAATAATGTAGGTGTAAAACTTTGTTAGTTAGACCAGGACTATAAAACATTATAAATATTTCAATGTGTATCAACAGAATTTCGTTTCTCACATCATAAATTTATTTTATTTTTGTGAATTTTTCAGCTATTTCTATCAATATTTGAATGAATATTATCAAAATTTCATTTATAACCGTCAAAATTTCAATGATAACTGTCAAATTTTCACTACTTCTGTCAGTATTTTATTTATTAATATAAAATATTCAAATATTACTATCATAATTTCATTCTGTGAATTTTTCTATTGTCTATTTTTGCTAATAATGTAGGTATAAAACTTTGTTAGGTAGATCAGGACTATAAAACATTATAAATATTTCAATGTTTATTAACAGAATTTTATTTCTCACATCATAAATTTCTTTTATTTTTGTAAATTTTTCAGCTATTTCTATCAATATTTGAATGAATATTATCAAAATTTCATTTATAACCGTCAATATTTCAACAATCACCGTCAAATTTTCACTAGTTCTGTCAGCATTTCATCTATTAATGTAAAATTTTCAAATATTACTATCATAATTTCATGCTGTGAATTTTTCAATTGTCTATTTTTGCTAATAATGTAGGTATAAAACTTTGTTAGTTAGATCAGGACTATAAAACATTATAAATATTTCAATGTTTATTAACAGAATTTCATTTCTCACATCATAAATTTCTTTTATTTTTGTGAATTTTTCAGCTTTTTCTATCAATATTTGAATGGATATTGACAAAATTTTATTATTAACCGTCAATATTTCAATGATCACTGTAAAATTTTCACTATTTCTGTCAGTATTTTATCTATTAATACAAAATTTTCAAATATTACCATCATAATTTCATTCTGTGAAATTTTCAATTGTCTATTTTTGCCAATAATGTAGATATAAAACTTTGTTAGTTAGACCAGGACTATAAAACATTATAAATATTTCAATGTTTATTAACAGAATTTCATTTCTCACATCATAATTTTTTTTAATTTTTGTGAAATTTTCAGTTGTATCTATCAATATTTCAATGAATGTTATCGAAAATTCAATTAAAACTGTCAATATTTCAATGATTACTGTCAAATTTTTACTAGTTCTATCGGTATTTTATAGTATAGTAGTATAGTATATGTTCAATTCTCTCACTTATTTACTTCACAACCTTCATCAAATTTTCAGAGGATATATCTTCAGGCATACTGTATCCGAATCTGTCATAAAATTTTCAAAATATCCCAAAAGTTAAAACTGTGATAAGAAATCCTTCATTGATTAATCAAATAAAGATTAATTGCTGCCTTTTAAAGTATGTATATTTAATATTTTCCGATTATATTTCCGCGAAAAGTGGAACTTTCGCAAGGGATTTGCGCAAAAGATTTATAATATTGGAAACAAAGAAACGAGTTTCTTGTACTAAATTGTTTAGCCAGTAATGTGAACGATGCGGTCATAAAAATTGAGCTTTGGCCAGGTGGCTGAATAGTGTAATGTATACGCCAAAGCACAAATAAATATCCATATACAAGCTTTAAAGTATTATTACATTTTTTATGTGCCAAGTCCATACTGTAAACAGCATCATAAAACCTTCCCGTAATAACCAAAATAACATAAATATATATTAAAAATATATTCAATGGTATTGTAAGTTGAGTGTAAAAAGTTTGTTATTAATATTTTCACTTTACAATGTTATATGATCATATTAAAAATATATACGAAGTTAATAACTTCGCAGGGTAATATACAGGGTGTCTCTAAATTATGTGGACATTTCTGAACTTCACTTATGACTCATTTTATATTAATAGATAAAATACTGACAGAACTAGTGAAAATTTGACAGTGATCATTGAAATATTGACGGTTATAAATGAAATGTTGATAATATTCATTCACATATTGAAAGAAATAGCTGAATAATTCACAAAAATAAAAGAAATTTATGATGTGAGAAATGAAATTCTGTTAATAAACATTGAAATATTTATAATATTTTATTGTCCTGGTCTAAGTATCAAAGTTTTATACCTACATTATTAGTAAAAATAGACAATTGAAAAATTCACAGAATGAAATTATGATAGTAATATTTGCAAATTTTATATTAATAGATAGATGGGTAAGAAGGTAATGTATAGGGTGTTTTACTCAAGTTGTTGGTTAAAAGTTTATGGGGTTCCTGATGAAATAAAAATTTGAATTTAATAAACATACCTAATGCAGAGTCCTACAAAATGGTTTTCAATAAGAATCACACAAGTTCTATTGTTAAAAAGTCTGTCACTGGATGAAAACTGTTACCACAAGGAAGACGCGGAGTTAATAAGCGCGTCGAGACGCCGCGTCTGCACGATGTTGGCGTCGCGACGGTCCGAACGCGGATGGACGTCGCGTCGGAGGCGCCGAAGAGACGAAGTTTGGTTTCGCCGTAGAGTGGGGCGGGGGGACAGGCGCCGTGAACGCGCAGAAATTCCATAAACAATCCGCGAATGAGTTATCCACCATGGCTCCATGGTGGTGGACAGATTTAAATGCTCCGAAATCCCATAAATCAAGGTGTGCACGTTATGGGGATTAATCATGTTACGTGCTGCAATGCATGCGTGATGGTGTGTTTAAAGAGTGAATATTGTGGGCGAGCTTATAATTAGATCGTTTTCATAACAATCATGCCAGGTATGTTGATGTTCTGATGTTTGTCTGGTATTCTTTAAACGGATTATGGATGAATTCCAGAATTGCCTATTAATCAATATATAGCTATCAATATAGCTAATATAATCCAATTGAATTTTTAGCTAATTTATGTGTTGGAGAGTTGATGTGTAATAGTTATTTACGTGACAAGCATTGTAAATTAATCATTATGGGCGAGCTGGAAGATTGTGGGGTGAGCGACGTAGGAGCGAACCCCATAATCTAGTGAACCTAGTAACGATTAATTGCAAAGCGTGTCACGTACAACCTTTCATTTCCACCTTCATATGACTATTTCTAAATAAATTGCTTGAAATTTATTATACAAAGGCGTTGAGTAATTTGTAGCTAGACGTAGTTATGGTAATGTAAATTATATTGCTGGATCTACGTGTAACAAAAGAAAAAATGCAAAAATGGTTCAATCTGGCAATCCCAAGGGCTCTAATAAAGAAAACGAAGCACCATTGACTGCAGTCACGACTTCAGCTTTCTCTGTTTCTAACAAAAACTTGAATATGGAAATTGCAAGTAACAACCAGAAAATGGTTGCCGAAAATGTACAAATGAATTTCACATATTTGTATAATTATAAGCCCGATCCGTTATAGTTATAAAGTGTTTGTAATAAAATTTGAATTAGTTTTCAATCTGTCTGCTTTTCTACAACAAATTAACCCTATAAAATGTCATTTACTAAGAAGGTGGAAATAAAGTTATTTCCATGAGAGTTCACGTTAAAAAGGAAGCAACTTATTTTGCTATTCTAAGTGACGAGACAACCGATATTTCATCAAAAGAACAACTGTCAATATGCTTGAGAATTGTAGATAGCAATTTAGAAATCTATGAATATTTCATTGGATTTTATGAGATACTTTTCACGAATTTAGAAACGTTGTATTCAGTTATAAATGATGTATTGATAAGGTTAGAATTACCAATTGCAAACTGCAGAGGACAGTGTTATGATGGTGCCAGGAATGTAAGTGGAATTAAAAGTGCAAGCTAGAAATCGACAGTCCGAACATAGAACCGTTTTTGTCCACTGCATGGCGCATACATTAAATTTGGTAGTGCAAGATGGTATGCAAGAAATTTTGGAAATACGAAGCATTATGAAATACCTAATACATTTTGTTAATAAATTGCCAAAACAAATCGAAATATTTAAGATATTAAAATTAAATACAGAATAGGAGTCAAGTTCTCTGCGTCCATTTTGTCCGACTAGATGGTGCATGCAGGTATTTTCACTAAAAAGCATTGTTGATAATTACCAAACATTAATCGACTTTCTACAAAATGTCCCTGATAGTGATAAAACTGAAGCTGGTGCAAAGGCCAATGGATATTTAAAAAATCTACTGCAAAAAAATGTTTATTTAATTTAAAAACGGTTATCAAGATATTTGAAAAAAATGAAATTTTGAATACAGAACTGCAGAAACCGTCTCTGAACATTCAGCAAGCAAAATTAAAAATATATGCTATGAACAGTAAGAAAAATGAGAGTTATGAAGCCTTATGGAAAGATGCATAAGTGACAGCCAAATCATTAAGATTAATAGATATCAAGTTACCAAGCCAACGAGTTTCACCTAAACCATTAAATGATGGTTCCTGAGGCCATTCATTTTTAAATGCGTTTGATTTTTATAAACAAATTTTCTATGAAGTTGATGATAAGGTTTTTTGATGATGAGGTTTTTGAAAAAAGTTGATAATGAGATTTGCACATTTTATGGAGAAGATTTTAATGTAGAGCGATTAAAGCTTCACAGGGACATGCTTCTAGATTTGGCTTCGACTGAAGCAGTGAAATTAAATTCAATTACTGATGTATGTACATTTCTAAAAAGTCGTCAACATATCTTAAAAATGTTGCCGGAAATTCATAAATTTGTTAAGATATTTTTAACTATACCTGCGATAACATGTACGGCTGAAAGAACATTCTCTAGTCTTCAACGTTTAAAATCCTATTTAAGAACGATAATGGGACAGGAGAGGTTAAATCACATTTCACTTTTAAATATTCACCGAGATCTATTGCACTCAATGAATATTGACGACATGCCAACGAGTTTATTTCGCAGGCAACTGTAAGACAAAACACATTTTCTCGGGAATCATAAATTTTATTATATTTTATATTATATTATTTATGTTTTATTTATATTATAGGTTTATTATTAGTTTTAAGAATTTTTATTTTAATTATTAGTTTTAAGAATTACCACTTTATTTGCCAAATAAATCAACTAATTTTTCTAAATGACTATATAACTGACTTTACTTTTTGCCCCCCCTCGAGATTCTGAAAAGTCGGCGCCTATGTGTACAATGGTTTGTATTTCAGAAGCCACTCGAAATCCAAGTCGCGTTTTACAACAAAAAACAATCTCGCAGAGCTAACTGTGGGACTGGGAGGATATAAAATGAAAGCACTCCTGAAGGCCTTTATTTACACCAAAATTTCGCACTTTAGTCCCCCAGATACCAGAGCAAGCGAAACGACGAAAAAATACAAGCAATTAGATCGCCACAACGAAACACGATAAACGCTGTCCACAGAAATATGAGAGGACAAAAACGCCATAACAACTAGTGAGAATGCAAACATTTAAGCTTAGAATGAGTGTTTTGAGTGCTTCAGGCTGTGATTGCGGTGGCATTTGAGTTGGGGAAGTGTGTAATAAAAAGGGGAAACGGTGAGGACCGAATGTCCTTAGAGTCTAATTCAAAGCAGGATTGGGGAATTAATATGGCTGTGGGTTATTAATTGACAATCTGGATGGGAATATTGCGATCTGATCCAAGTAACAAGTGATTCAGGCTCACCCAGATACGGTGGTATTATGCAAATAGAAGATAACCGTGCGGAAAATCGCCAAATTTAAATTTTCATGATACCTTTGTCGTGTTATTCCACAGCTTCTGAATTACTTGGAAATAACATACTAAAGTAATTTATTCAAATTAACTTGCCACATAAAACTTTATATTTAAAAACAAATTTAACAGTATTGAAAGTTTATTGAACCTTTATATCTAAAAGTTTGGTAATGTTTCAATAATGAATAAGAGAGAAAATCAAGGATATAACTTTCAGCATTGACAGGTGTGCTTTAACCTTTACTGAAATTTCTGAAAATTTATTAATCGCATATTTGATATTAAATTTGTATTCACTATACCTATATAAGTTATTGCTGAAAATATGGCAAAGTTTCTTCAATGAATAAGTGAGAAACCCAATGATATAACTTACAGCATTGACAGGTGTGCTATAGCCTTTACTGAAATTTCTGAAAATTTATTAATTGCATATTTGATATTAAACTTGAATTCACTATACCTATATACATTATTGCTGAATATATGGCAAAGTTTCTTCAATGAATAAGTGAGAAACCCAATGATATAACTTACAGCATTGACAGGTGTGCTATAGCCTTTACTGAAATTTCTGAAAATTTATTAATTGCATATTTGATATTAAACTTGAATTCACTATACCTATATACATTATTGCTGAAAATATGGCAAAGTTTCTTCAATGAATAAGTGAGAAAACCAATGATATAACTTTCAGCATTGACAGGTGTAGTATAGCCTTTACTGAAATTTCTAAAAATTTATTATCGCATATTTGATATTAAATTTGTATTCACTATACCTATATACATTATTGCTGAAAATATGGCAAAGTTTCTTCAATGTATAAGTGAGAAAACCAATGATATAACTTTCAGCATTGACAGGTGTGTTATAGCCTTTACTGAAATTTCTGAAAATTTATTAATTGCATATTTGATATTAAATTTGTATTGACTATACCTATAGACATTATTGCTAAAAATATGATAGTGTTTCTATAATGAAGAAGTGAGAAAACCAGGAATATAACTTTCAGCATTGACGGGTGTAATATAGCCTTTACTGAAATTTCTGAAAATGTATTAATTGCATATTTGATATTAAATTTGTATTCACTATACCTATAGACATTATTGCTGAAAATATGGCAAAGTTTCTTCAATGAATAAGTGAGAAAACCAATGATATAACTTTCAGCATTGACAGGTGTGCTATAGCCTTTACCGAAATTTCTGAAAATTTATTAATTGCATATTTGATATTAAATTTGTATTGACTATACCTATATACATTATTTCTGAAAATATGGCAAAGTTTCTTCAATGTATAAGTGAGAAAACCAATGATATAACTTTCAGCATTGACAAGTGTGCTATAGCCTTTACTGAAATTTCTGAAAATTTATTAATTGCATATTTGATATTAAATTTGTATTCACTATACCTATAGACATTATTGCTGAAAATATGGCAAAGTTTCTTCCAAGAATAAGTGAGAAAACCAATGATATAAATTTCAGCTTTTACAAGCATTACAAGTAAGTCATGTTTTCTGGGGAAATCCGTTAATAATTCCAACTAAAAACTCGCAACTTTCATCAATCCTTGTAATGTATGAAAAAATTGGTAGGTATATATATTAAAAAAAATGCTAATGAAAATTTTGTAACTTCCAATAAAAATGCAACAATTATTGCAATTTATAATCCAAATGATATAATTATTGTAATTTATAATCCAACTGATATAATTTCAATGAGAATCTTGTGGTTTGTAATTTATAAATTACTTCTGATTTATTACTTTTGATTTCTGAATAACTGCCAGCAATTTGTAACACAATTGCGTAATTTGTAAGTAACATGTAGTAAATTTGTTTCATTTGTAACGAAAATTTGATAATTTCTAATAATTTTTTTAAATTTATATTCAAACTTTGTGTTTTCCATTAAAAGTTTTGCAAATTTCTATTAAAATATTAATAACTTAGTGAGTAGTATGATTTATGGATAAATCGTTTATAATTGCTGCTAAAAATTTCAGGTTTCACGTAATACGGAAAATGCGTGCGAAACAAAATAAATACAACGGATGAAATGATAACTATGAAACGCAAACATGCGTGAATTAAAATAAACAAAACATGATCAAAGCTCCAAAGGTTGACCCATCCCATGAATAATATTATAAGGCCAAGTACTGAACTGAATTCTCATCTATTAATTTGTAAAAACAAATTATGAATTTTGCGTGTAAAAATTGAAATTTTATTAAGCATGAAGTTTTGCGTGCTTCAAAATGAATAAAGGTCACAAAATATACTCGCGTGCAGCATTTTCATCTCATCAGGTAATGGAAGCATTCTATGCAATAAAGTTGAAGACAATATTGTGAGGAAATATTGTTTATTACATTTTCTCTCCTATTCATTGCCTGCCAGCCGTGAAAAATGTCACTCTATTCGTATACGCGAGTATTGCATTCTCGATTAACTTATATTAAACGCGCAAAATGCAGCAGATTGAAAATATAATACGGAAGTTTATTGTAGTATATAGAATATTGGAGAGAAAGTTGGCGTGTACAGGAGAGTTTAATGGACTTTTTTTAAATGAAATGCAATATTTCGGAGGAAAGTCAATAAGGACGAAATTGAAAAGCAATAAACGGACTGGCGGAAATAAGTAAATAAAGCAGCGTGTACTTCAGGGCCGATTATACGGTATTCGTTGCTAACAACTTTCTAAGAAAAAGTTTAATGGCAAATTCGACGGTGGAAACGTTTACCTAAATGTCGTTTGGATCGAGACAAAAATGCAGCATTCAAGAAAAATAGTTTTCCCGCATTGTTATAATAAATAATCGTCACGTGTCACAGAGCATCTGCAATGTAATATTTTTCATCCGCCTGTGCAAAAATATTTTCGACAGGAATTTGCGTGTAAATCATAGTCTGCGTTTTTTTTTTGCATGTTGTGTAATAAATAATATGTCGCGGATCAGTATTCATGAACACATTTGTATGGTGGGACAAGTTTCAGTCTGGCAAAGTTTCAAAATGGTTTTACAGCCATACCTGAATAAAATATAAATGCGAATCGCTGAAGTTGCTTAATTGCCCAGGGGCAAACCTAAAATGCGCTGAAACTAGTAAAAGAAGAACAGAAATAGTGCAATTTATTTCCCCCCTTACTGTAATTCGGATTAGGCCAGGTATTATGATAGTAAGACAAACGGAGAACAAAAATGAACGAGAAGTTAAGAGCTTACAGGCTGAAAGAAATCACATGCAGGCAGAAATATCAAGAGGACATGAGAAGGTTGAGAAAACATGAAACACAATACGGAATTCAGAACAAACGTAGTACTTTGGTGCTTAAAAGCAGCAAAAATTAGTTGCGAAACGAAGAAAATAACAAATAACACCAAATATGTTTGTTGTAAATTTGTATTTACTATACCTAAAGACATTAGTCATGAAAATTAGGCAAAGTTTCTGTAATGAATAAGTGAGAAGACCAATGATATAATTTTCAGCATTGACAGGTGTGGTATAGCCTTTACTGAAATTTCTGAAAATTTATTAATCGCATATTTGATATTGAAAATTTGTATTGACTATACCTATATACATTATTGCTGAAAATATGGCAAAGTTTCTTCAATGAATAAGTGAGAAAACCAATGATATAACTTTCAGCATTGACAGGTGTGCTATAGCCTTTACTGAAATTTCTGAAAATTTATTAATTACATATTTGATATTAAATTTGTATTCACTGTACCTATTGTTCAGCTACTACTTTATCAATACAAATTTAATCATATCCATAATCCATAATACAAATTTATCAAATACAAATACAAATATTTATGAATATTCATAAGTATATTTACCAATACAAATACAAATACAAATCAATACAAATTTATCAAATACAAATACAAATATTCATCAATATTTATCAGAGTATTTATCAACATTATATTTCTATTGTTGCTCGCGAAATTAATAATCAGGAGTATTAGTTTTAATGAGTTATAATTAACTCAACAATTATTATATAATAATCTAATTGGAAGTGTAATCTAACATAATCTAACTAAAAGGTCACGATACTGAAAACTGTTCGTTACTAGACAATTCTCGCTAACTCTTCGGCATTTTCGTGCAGCCTTATGCTGAAAGAATATAACTTTGCAGCAGATGTGACGTTAACTTAATTAGTTTAATTCCATTCTCTGCCAGGCCTTTCTCACTCGAGACATTCGTCGCATTAATAATTGTACTGCGAGACATCTCGTTCTACGAAAATTATGCATCATCATCAATTAGTTTGAGAGATAGTCATACATAATGATTTACCCAGACTTTTTAAGATTTCGAACCGACAAAAGTTATTTGCACTAAAATTTTAACAGGCTTTTGCAGGTTGACAAATTTTGACTGCCGAAGTGAAAATATTACAGATTTCAACAGTTTTAATTGAAAATTTGACACATATGGACAGTTTCACTTATAAGTCGGATATATTTTTACACTAGTACATCAAAAATTGACAAACTTTGACCGATTCGGGCAGTGTTTATTGAAAAAGTTACAGCTTTTCATAACCGAAGTTTAGAAATCGATAAATTTTGAGAGTTGCAATTTGATTATCTAACAGTTTTTCGACAGAGAGGTATATGTTTTAAATAGAATATCAAAATAGACAAATTTTAATAGATTCTATAGTTATCTATGCAATATTTGATAAGTTTTCACAGCTGAAGCTTAGAATTTGTGAAATTTTGAAAGCTGCAATTGAAAATTTGACAGATTTGTACATTTTTAAATTGGGACAACAAAATAAATCAATTTTGATAAATTCTGAAGTTATCTATTCAACATTTGATAAGTTTTCAGTATTTCGTTGGAACTAGTTGGGAAAGTTGACACTACTTTCTTGAATGCTCTGTGGATTCTAATTTTTTTCTTATGCTGCTTTTATTTATAAAAATCAACTTCTGCATGTTATACACGCAAAACGAGAGAATCGTTTAAAATCTGATCCTCATCGCATAATTCGTGCAGCCATTAAACCAAAGTCCGTTGTCTAAATTCTCTGCACGATTTCCTTTCCACTCGATGTTAACGTAATCAGGTACATCTTGGGTGACATGTTAATGGGCCTTTTAGCGATCACGATGTTTTATTTTAGAACGTGCACAAACACGATGCAGCATGTTCAACTAGGAGACTTGTTATTGCGACGCTTTCAGTGTGCAATAAAACTTTATAGGCGAATTTGTTTGCAATTAAAACGCGACGTTTTCTGATCTGTTCTATTCCTGGCACTTGTCGCAATGTTATGTGTTATGTAAGTGCGTGTAATGATCACCATCTCCTCGACATATACGGAGTGTCTTTGCTCTGGTTTATTGTTGATAACACTCGTTTGATATACTGTACACTAATCTAATCTCAAATTTGAAAATAATTAATATTCAGGAAATTTCAGTACTTGCTACTCTATAGTTGCCAATGTAGAAAGTTATATGTTTGATTTTCTCCCTTATTTAATACTGAAACTTTGTCAAATTTTCAGGAGAATTAGTTTCAGATGTACTGTACACTAATCTAATATCAAATTTGGAAATAACAAATTTTCAGGAAATTTCAGTACTTGCTACTTTATAGTTGTCAATGCATAAAGTTATATGTTTGATTTTCTCCCTTATTTAATACTGAAACTTTGTCAAATTTTCAGGAGAATTAGTTTCAGATGTACTGTACACTAATCTAATATCAAATTTGCAATTAATAAATTTTCAGGAACAAAAAATTGGTTAAATTTAATACTGCAATTGTGACTGCATATAAAATGCAGGTCTAGTAATTTTAAATAAAACAACCCATATAAATAAAACAGAAAAATATATTTATGTAAATAAAATGACTACCACAATTTTGAAATGTGATAATTTGCGTAAAATCACCGCTGAAAACACATAAACAACACATTAAATCCTTACGTCAGCAATTTATTTTAACCCGACATGATATAATGCTCTGTTTGCATACGTGATGTTTTATTTTAAAATAAATTGGGGGGAAGAACTTTTCAGTTACTGGAATATAATGAGTGTATGGTAGTTGTTTAGTCGCCAGTTCACTGAAAATATTTCTGCCAGTTTAACTGGCACAAAAGTTTCGCGACATTCCGTTTGCCCGAATTTTGTTTTGCTTTGCATTTCGCCTTTTTCAGTGTGTGAAATGAACGAATCAATACAAACAATTATTCTGCAATGTAAGTCATTCCATTAAAAAAATTGAATTATGACATTTGGAAATGCACCAATATAATATCAATAAATCCTTTGAATTTCCTCCTAAATTTGATCCTTGATTTATTTGAAGATAGAATAGCAATAGAATTGCTCTAACTTGTGAAATTTTGCCAAGTGTTTTCTTTATTAACCCAATCAAAATATTTCACCAAGAAGTAACCACTTCCTCATACAATTTAAATAATTTAGATATATGTATTAGGTAAACAATAACTTAAATAGAAATTAGAGTGTTATTTAGTTCGTGTAGTATAAAAGAAATAGCTGGAAGATGGTTCAAATTAATACTACAGTATAATACTACAGTTATATATACTTTACCTAGTCTATATCCAACTCATGCAACATAATACGGAAATCTTCTAGCTCGAGAGGCAGCAAAAGTGGTTTAAGAGTACATAAGAAGTGTGCGCATTGGAAGTGTAAATACTTTCATGTAATCCGATCCAAGATCTGGAAAGTTCCATCGTAAATCGATAATTCAGGAACGCAGCGAATACCATATTCTGCATGACTGCGATACAAGCTAGTTACTTACATGTATTTTCCGCAGGTTGCATCCTGCAACATAAAAGCTTGCACGAGTTTTGATCCTCGATTTATTTGAAGATCACGTCTTTCTCGTCTGATGTATTTCCTATGTAAATTGCGTGTGTTTTGTAGACTTAGATATGGTTTATTGGTGGCATACTCGTCTGCAGTTCGCCATTTATTATGTAAAGTACACACAAAGTTTCCATATGTTCTATAAATTGGTGGAAACAGCATCTAGTAGTCATGTAAATCGTTATTACATAAGTGACTTTATTATTTTATAAATAAATCGTTTATAAATGACGTCAAATTCCTTTTATATAATATCAATAAACTGTACTAATTGTCTTCGTTTTAATGAAAATAATTTAATTGCAGACTTGAATTGCGTAAGCTGTTTTGCAATGTTAGTAAAATATACAATACAATTATATGAAAATGTATACGAATGTACAGTTATATCATCGAACACTTTTAATTGTCTTTAAAGGGTTATATAATAGATTACAAAATAATCAGGTGTATTGCGTATTAAAAAACGTGAATATATTCAGCCTGAGGAGAGCTGATAATTGTATTTTTTTTGTCGATTGCCTCGTCATACAAAAAATATGTCATTTCATTAAAAAAAGACTTATGACATTTTGAAATGTACCTGTAAATAATTGTACTTATGAAATAGTACACATAAAATATAAACACATACGATTTTTGCTAATGATGAGCCATGTTTCTGCTACAATATGCAAACAAGTTTCAGTCTCTATCTCATTCATAAGAGAAATTATGAATAAGAGAAATATTCACATAAGTGTGTTTTATTTACATTTTTATTAAGGTTAATAAATTTCGACCACCTAATTTTTCAATCTCGCTTATTCTGAGGATAGGATGTTAAAAGACACATTTAGTTATACATGTTGTGTGATTTTTGGACTATTTGAACGACTAATAAGAGAAATTTCCACATAAGTATGCTTCAGTTACATTTTTATTAAGGTTAATCAATTTCGACCACCTAATTTTTCAATCTCGCTTATTCCGAGGATAGGATGTTAAAAGACACATTTAGTTATACATGTTGTGTGATTTTTGGACTATTTGAACGACTAATGAGAGAAATTTCCACATAAGTGTGCTTTATTTACATTTTTATTAAGGTTAATAAATTTCGACCACCTAATTTTTCAATCTCGCTTATTCTGAGGATAGGATGTTAAAAGACACATTTAGTTATATATGTTGTGTGATTTTTGGACTATTTGAACGACTAATAAGAGAAATTTCCACTTAAATGTGCTTTATTTACATTTTTATGGAAGTTAATAAATTTCCACTACCTAATTTTTTACACTCTAATATTCTGAGGAAAGGATGTTAAAAGGCACATTTAGTTACACAAGTTGTGTGATTTTTGGACTATTTGAACGACTAAGAAGAGAAATTTCCACATAAGTGTGCTTAATTTACATTTTTATTAAGGTTAATAAATTTAGATTACCTAATTTTTTAATTTCGCTTATTCTGAGGATAGGATGTTAAAAAACACATTTAGTTATACATGTTGTGCGATTTTTAGATTATTTGAACGACTAATAAGAGAAATATTGATATAAGTGTGCTTTATATACATTTTTGTTAAGCTTATTAAATTTCACCTACATTTTCACAATCATACTTTCGAAATAAACAAATATACTAAACTGTTACACAATACAGATAAAGGCTTAAAACAAATCATATTACAAGCTTTTGAAATAGATAAAACTATCAACACAGAACACAACATACCTTAATGACCAAACTCAATTAATATTTAAACCTCTTAATAACTTTCAAATAATCCATGCACATATAAAACAACAAAAACAATTAACTTAAACTTCAGACATCTGTAACTTTCTAATATAAAAATTCAAATTAATATATTGTTATACATGCTATAATAATTAACACATAATTTATATTTAAACATTTTTATAACTAACTTTACCCTAAATCTAATTATTGTATTCTCCGTAGGTATCATGCCTCTGATGATGGTTTTTTTTTAAAACCAAAACTAGTCTGGCGAAATAAAATAAGTAAATAATAAACTAATTTTTTACCAGTAAGTACCAAATAATAATGTTACAACCTTAAATACATAATTATTAACTAATGGATGAAACCTTACTCTTAATAATAATTATTATCGTTGCACACTTTTCTAGCAAAGAATTAAAAATAAAACTTTTAAGAGCTAAAAACTAGTTTTCCCTGATTTGTTTTGGTTTGGTAATGGTTCATGGGTGAAAATGATTTTTTTCATAATTATTATCGTTGTACACTTTTCTAGCAGAAAAAAAAAACTTTTAAGAGCTAAAAACTAGTTTTCCCTGATTTGTTTTGGTTTTGTAATATCTCATGGGTGCTCGTGAATTTTGGCATGGATGTTGAAATGGTAAAAATTTTAAGCTACAGATATAAATTTGTGTGGTATCAAGCAATAAGATATTAGATTTGCGCGCATTAAAGGTATTTTCAATTTACATAATCTTGCGGAGATTTCCCGGGAATTGAAAGCAAAGCAAATGTCTCTCTGCTAGCCAAAGAGCCATCAATCCCCGCCGAGGCGCTCTATTTATCAAACTCCTTAAGCATGCAAACGTATTCAAAAGGGTGCAATCATCCCCTTGTTTACGGATGTCGGGCTCTTCTTTGCAGAGGCTTCAGCAGAAGGGCAGACGTCTGCTGCAAATTTCAGGACAGCCACGAGGGCTGAAAACGAAGTCGTCGCGACATCAACCCCCACGACTTTATTGCCCTCCCAAAATCACCCGAGAACTTTGGACGAAAGCGATTCCGCGGTGTAGAAATTGCAAGAAATACTGCCCTTGACGTAATTTAGGGTGTTGTTTCCTGGGGAGGGTTGCGCCGTTCGAAACTGTGGCGGAGGTTTGGTTTAATCGGGGGCAATAAAAGTTTATCTTCTCGGGTGTGAAAATATTGTATAAACGGCGCTTTTGACGCAAGGTCTTCTTGGCTATTAATTTTAATGCTGACTTTTATTGGCGTTTAATACACGGGCGATTAATAAATGGGTTTAATGGAGTCTTGCAGGCATCTGTAATTAGAAATCGCGCGTTTAATGCGCAATGATTTGAAAGGGAGCGCAGAACTTTGATCTATACAGTGGCGGCCAACTTTTACGAAATATGGATGTGTATGTATTCCACTCTATTCCTCATAATATTTCCTTTATTTTTTATTATGCATGTTCTATACCTAAAAGTTATATTTCTTGAGATATTACAAAAAATCTCAATTAAACACAATTCTAATGTGAATAAGGTTTGTTTAAATAGGTAGCCATAGTTAAAACAAATGATAGATGTCTATTAGACAATTAGTTGATATTTTAATTTGTAACATGACACTAACAAATAATACACAAACAGAAAAATTAACAACAACAAAACATACACAAAACTTAACAACGAACACAACAAATAAATATAACAACCTGAACGAACACATAAGAAAACTAAAATACATACCTTTTAAACAAAAATAAAAAAACCTAATTTTAAATAACAAGATCTAAACAAGAGGAATGAAGAAGACCAAAACACCCGTCAATACCATTAATCCAGGAGGGGAGAGAAATCCCACATTTCCCGAGGTGAAGACAGAAGGAAGAAAACATGCAAATTTTAAATAGTATTATTAATGAATATTATTTATATGAGCTATTTATTGTGCTGGTATAAATTTAATTATTATTTAAATTATTCACATGATGAATTAATTAATATGATAAATGATATCAGACAGGCTAAAAAAAAATGCTTTGTTAGCATCTACATTCGTGCTCTTGTAACACTTTTTTCTTATTATATTTGATGCCTTTATGTATATTTTTATACTTTTTATTATAAGCAAACTCTATCTCTTTATGGTCTCTCAAGCAACACGACAATTCCATTGACTGGATGGATGTAAGAGCCTCGCTTATATAAATGCAGGAATATGGGTTTTTTTTTAAATCCCATGTGTGCAGTCGACAATATCAAGCCATAACAAGGGACGTAAAATATAAGCTTTCCACTCCTCCAATACAGACTGTAATAGTATACATTTACAGCAATATAACGATCGTTTTAGATATAAGCTTTAGAATTTACGTATAGAGAGAGAAAGGTTAATAATTACAACAATTGAAAATGGAATTTATTTATCATATTTATCATATAGGGTGTATAAGGGTATTTAAAAAAAAACATACAATATTATAAACTTTCAACTTATTATTAACTACATTTCAAAATGTCATAATTCTTTTTTTTAATGAAATGACATATTTTTTGTATTTTATTTTATTTTATTATTTAATTATTTTATTTCGCCTCACTAGTTTTGGTTTTGGTTCAGAGGCATGATATCTACGAAGAATACAATAATTAGATTTAGACTTAAGTAAGTTATAAAAATGTTTAAACATAAATGATGTGTTAATTATTATAGCATGTATAACAATATATTAATTTAATTTTTTTTATTTGAAAGTTACAGATGTCTGAAGTTCATTACCAAACCAAAACAAATCAGGGAAAACTAGTTTTTAGCTGTTAACAGTTTTTTTTTAATTTTCTGCTAGAAAAGTGTGCAACGATGATAATTACGAAAAAAATCATGAGCACCCATGAGCCATTAGCAAACCTAAACAAATCAGGGAAAACTATACACTATAACTATAAACAATATCTTATTGTTTGATACCACACACATTTATCTGTAGCTTAAAATGTTTACTATTTCAACATCCATGCCAAAATTCACGAGCACCCATGAGCCATTACCAAACCAAAACAAATCAGGGAAAACTAGTTTTTAGCTCTTTAAAGTTTTTTTAAAATTTTCTGCTAGAAAAGTGTGCAACGATGATAATTATGAAAAAAATCATGAGCACCCATGAGCCATTACCAAACCAAAACAAATCAGGGAAAACTATACATTATAACTATAAACAATATCTTATTGTTTGATACCACACACATTTATCTGTAGCTTAAAATGTTTACTATTTCAACATCCATGCCAAAATTCACGAGCACCCATGAGCCACTACCAAACCAAAAACAAATCAGGGAAAACTAGATTTTAGCTCTTAAAAGTTTTTTTTTTAATTTTATGCTAGAAAAGTGTGCAACGATGATACTTATGAAAAAATTCATGAGCACACATGAGCCATTACCAAACAAAAACAAATCAGGGAAAACTAGTTTGTGTCTTTTAATATCCTATCCTCAGAATAAGCGAGATTGAAAAAATTATGTGGTCGAAATTTATTAACCTCAATAAAAATGTAAATGAAGCATACTTGTGTGGAAATTTCTCTTACTAGTCGTTCAAATAGTCCAAAAATCACACAACATGTATAACTAAATGTGTCTTTTAACATCCTATCCTCAGAATAAGCGAGATTGAAAAATTAGGTGGTCGAAATTTATTAACCTTAATAAAAATGTAAATAAGGCACACTTATGTGGAAATTTCTCTTATTAGTCGTTCAAATAGTCCAAAAATCACACAACATGTACAACTAAATGTGTCTTTTAACATCATATCTTCAGAATAAGCGAGTGTGAAAAATAGGTAGTGGAAATTTATTAATTTCCATAAAAATGTAAATAAAGCACACTTATGTGGAAATTTCTCTTATTAGTCGTTCAAATAGTCCAAAAATCACACAACATGTATAACTTAATGTGTCTTTTAACATCCTATCCTCAGAATAAGCGAGATTGAAAAATTAGGTGGTCGAAATTTATTAACTTTAATAAAAATGTAAATAAAGCACACTTATGTAAATATTTCTCTTACTCATAATTTCTCTTATGAATGAGATAGAGACTTAAACTTTTTTGCATATTGTAGCAGAAACATGGCTCTATCATTAGCAAAAATCGTATGTGTTTATATTTTATGTGTACTATTTCATAAGTACAATTATTTACAGGTACATTTCAAAATGTCATAATTCTTTTTTTTTAATAAAATGACATATTTTTTGTATGACGAGGCAATCGACAGAAAAATTACAATTATCAGCTCTCGTCAGGCTGATTATATTCACGTTTTTTTAATACGCAATACACCTGATTATTTTGTAATCTATTATATAACCCTTTAAAGACAATTAAAAGTGTTCGATGATATAATTGTACATTCGTATACATTTTCAAATAATTGAATTGTATATTTTACTAACATTGCAAAACAGCTTACGTAATTCAAGTCTGCAATTAAATTATTTTCATTAAAACGAAGACAATTAGTACAGTTTATCGATATTATGATTTATTTATAAAATAATAAAGTTACTTATGTAATAACGATTTACATGACTACTAGATGCTGTTCAAACATGTAGTTTCCACAAATTTATAGAAACATATGGAAACTTTGTGTGTACTTTACATTATAAATGGCGAACTGCAGACGAGTATGCCACCAATAAACCACATCTAAGTCTGCAAAACACACGCAATTTACATAGGAAATACATCAGACGAGAAAGACGTGATCTTCAAATAAATCGAGGATCAAAACTCGTGCAAGCTTTTATGTTGCAGGACGCAACCTGCGGAAAATACACGTAAGTAACTAGCTTGTATCGCAGTCATGCAGAATATGGAATTCGCTGCGTTCCTGAATTATCGATTTACGATGGAACTTTCCAGATCTTGGATCGGATTACATGGAAGTATTTACACTTCCAATGCGCACACGTCTTATGTACTCTTAAACCACTTTTGCTGCCTCTCGAGCTAGAAGATTTCCGTATTATGTTGCACGAGTTGGATATAGAATATGTAGGTAAAGTATATATAAACTACTAAAATGTAAAGTGTATATTAATACTATAAACTATAGTATTAATTTGAACAATCTTCCAGCTATTGCTTTTATACTACACGAACTAAATAACCCTCTAATTTCTATTTAAGTTATTGTTTACCAATAATGCATATATCTTGATTATTTAAATTGTACGAGGAAGTGGTTACTTCTTGGTGAAACATTTTGATTAGGTTAATAAAGAAAACACTTGGTAAAGTTTCACAAGTTTTATAGAATTGCTCTACAATTACCGAAATAATTGTAGAGCAATTCTATAAAACTTGCGAAACTTTACCAAGTGTTTTCTTTATTAACCTATCCAGATAAGTTTCAGAATTTCGTTATTATAATTTACAAAATATTCTGTGCTGTAAGAGTATTTGTATGCATGTGTGCATGTGTGTGTGCATGTATAACTTAGGTATAATTGATGATTAATGACTATGTATAAACTTATTTCCAAAATTTAACTTGTCATATCCAAGTACTTTTGACCTACGTGATTAATAAATTATGTTTATGTTTCTGTTTATGTTTATGTTTATGTTTATGTTTATGTTTATGTTATACTACATGTTTTAAATATTGTATATAAATGTTGCTATTTTATGTTATTGCTAAATTTACTATGCTCGATATGTAAACGATGTAATTTTCCTTAATGAAATCACCTACATGAATCTAAATAAATAAATATATGGATAATGCTATTTCTAACTAAAATTAATATATTAATATCGTCCTGATTGTCGTAAAACATAATCTTAGATTTATTACGACGGAATTTAGATTAAAAATTATTTCTGCCCCTCCTAACTTGTTATTCATACGGAGTATACTGAAAAAGTGAATAAATTCATCTTATGATTGAGATATATTGATGAAATCATATATATCAACATCTAAATCGTATAACATTACTTTTTATTCATTAAAACAAATGATGCCAGTTTCCTAATTTTTCCTTTCCTTAGAATACAAAATATTGTACAATTTACATAGGAAAGAAAAATTGAATAATTAAAACTGTTTCAAGCTACTTTCTACTTACTTTTTTTTAAATGTCAGCAGCTAATCAAGTTGAGAAACAGAGAAACAAACTATGTTTTTACCACAATTTTTTTATTGATAATATAGACATATACAATAAAATAACGTAGTAAAAACATAGCAAGTTGTTTCTCTGTTTTTTAGTACCACAAAATGTTTATTGATATATAGACATATACAATAAAATAACGTAGTAAAAACATAGCAAGTTGTTTCTCTGTTTTTTAGTACCACAAAATGTTTATTGATATATAGACATATACAATAAAATAACGTAGTAAAAACATAGCAAGTTGTTTCTCTGTATTTTAGTACCAGAAAATGTGATGACGAGTTATTAAGTGTCTACTTGAATTGATGCATAATTATACAATTTCAGACAATATGCTCATTTATCAAATATTAAAGCAGATATAAATTGTAAGCTAATTTGTAATATTAAATTATGCGAGCATTAGATCACATTTATTCACGATTGTGTATTAATTTCTCCAGATAAATTCAAGTTTAATTAAACGTATAAAATCAGAAAATATACCGAGTGATCACTTAAATTTCAGCTCTAGTAATCAGTGGAAATAAATGATCACTCGGTACATATTCCAGAGATTTAACAATATTCAAGCAAAAACTCCGCTGTTTATAAAACATGCAATAAATCTCATCTGGCGCAAAAATTTAGGGTGCAAAATAATATGGAGCCTTAATTATCCACCCCGGTAACAATGGCTAATTAAAGCAGGGCGCAAATTAAATTCTGGACCCCGCTTTGTGCACGCACCCTAATTATTCACACGTCCATGAAAAAATTTAAACGTACTCATAAGATATTATATTTTTACCATACCTGCCAAAATCTTTGATTATCGAAGAAGCGTGCAAAAATCCGTCTTTACACCACGGCGTGTTTTAAAGTTGCCTGGTAACAACACATTTATTATTCTTTATATTCTTATGTTAATTGATATATTACATATGTGGAACGCATTGCATATAAAGTAAAAGTAATTTGACAATAAACAAATATAATTCTCTGACATTTGATAAACTGGAAAGTTATGTAAAACACAATTGGCATAAAAACAAAAACAACAGAAAAAACTGTATTATAATGTATAATATTTTTTTCCAATCCGCAGTATTAAAATGCTCATTATATATATTGAATCTCATCGTAATTTGACAATAAACGAATATAATTCTTTGACATTTGATAAACTGGAAAGTTATGTAAAACACAATTGACATAAAAAGAAACACAAAATAAAAAAAAACTTTATTATAATGTATAATATTTTTACTTTATTCACAATAACCATTGACAACGTGAATAAAGTTAAAAAAATGTACGATACACGTAAATAACGCAATTTTATTCACTTATACCATAAATACCTATTAATTGCATATTTGAACCAGGAACCCACTCACAAATAAAATCGCTAATTATATTATTTTGCATTCCTGTAATTTTTTCGCAATTTTGTAATTTACAAATTTATGTAAATTACATTTACATAAATGTATTTTATTTTTTTGGGATACTAAAGTACTCTGATAATGTATTATCCACATTCCGGTTTTGTTGGAGAACATTTTTATCAAATCAAACTCTCATAAAAATATGCCAATTAAGCCCTAGAGATAGCAGATGCAATATGTGGCACAACTTGTATCACTATCTATTGCAAATATCAGTTTGCAGTTGAAACTTGGACCAAAAAATAGAGCGAAAAATTAGCTAACTTTTGATGTGTCGAAGTTTTTGGCAGCTGCCACCAGAGGGCCCCAAAAGGGCCGAGAGTGAGAACGCCGATATCTCGGCTATTACGAGTCCGGTAAAGTTGAAACTTGGACCAAAAAATAGAGCGAAAAATTAGCTAACTTTTGATGTGTCGAAGTTTTTGGCAGCTGCCACCAGAGGGCCCCAAAAGGGCCGAGAGTGAGAACGCCGATATCTCGGCTATTACGAGTCCGGTAAAGTTGAAACTTGGACCAAAAAATAGAGCGAAAAATTAGCTAACTTTTGATGTGTCGAAGTTTTTGGCAGCTGCCACCAGAGGGCCCCAAAAGGGCCGAGAGTGAGAACGCCGATATCTCGGCTATTATGAGTCCGGTAAAGTTGAAACTTGGACCAAAAAATAGAGCGAAAAATTAGCTAACTTTTGATGTGTCGAAGTTTTTGGCAGCTGCCACCAGAGGGCCCCAAAAGGGCCGAGAGTGAGAACGCCGATATCTCGGCTATTATGAGTCCGGTAAAGTTGAAACTTGGACCAAAAAATAGAGCGAAAAATTAGCTAACTTTTGATGTGTCGAAGTTTTTGGCAGCTGCCACCAGAGGGCCCCAAAAGGGCCGAGAGTGAGAACGCCGATATCTCGGCTATTATGAGTCCGGTAAAGTTGAAACTTGGACCAAAAAATAGAGCGAAAAATTAGCTAACTTTTGATGTGTCGAAGTTTTTGGCAGCTGCCACCAGAGGGCCCCAAAAGGGCCGAGAGTGAGAACGCCGATATCTCGGCTATTATGAGTCCGGTAAAGTTGAAACTTGGACCAAAAAATAGAGCGAAAAATTAGCTAACTTTTGATGTGTCGAAGTTTTTGGCAGCTGCCACCAGAGGGCCCCAAAAGGGCCGAGAGTGAGAACGCCGATATCTCGGCTATTATGAGTCCGGTAAAGTTGAAACTTGGACCAAAAAATAGAGCGAAAAATTAGCTAACTTTTGATGTGTCGAAGTTTTTGGCAGCTGCCACCAGAGGGCCCCAAAAGGGCCGAGAGTGAGAACGCCGATATCTCGGCTATTATGAGTCCGGTAAAGTTGAAACTTGGACCAAAAAATAGAGCGAAAAATTAGCTAACTTTTGATGTGTCGAAGTTTTTGGCAGCTGCCACCAGAGGGCCCCAAAAGGGCCGAGAGTGAGAACGCCGATATCTCGGCTATTATGAGTCCGGTAAAGTTGAAACTTGGACCAAAAAATAGAGCGAAAAATTAGCTAACTTTTGATGTGTCGAAGTTTTTGGCAGCTGCCACCAGAGGGCCCCAAAAGGGCCGAGAGTGAGAACGCCGATATCTCGGCTATTATGAGTCCGGTAAAGTTGAAACTTGGACCAAAAAATAGAGCGAAAAATTAGCTAACTTTTGATGTGTCGAAGTTTTTGGCAGCTGCCACCAGAGGGCCCCAAAAGGGCCGAGAGTGAGAACGCCGATATCTCGGCTATTATGAGTCCGGTAAAGTTGAAACTTGGACCAAAAAATAGAGCGAAAAATTAGCTAACTTTTGATGTGTCGAAGTTTTTGGCAGCTGCCACCAGAGGGCCCCAAAAGGGCCGAGAGTGAGAACGCCGATATCTCGGCTATTATGAGTCCGGTAAAGTTGAAACTTGGACCGAAAAATAGAGCGAAAAATTAGCTAACTTTTGATGTGTCGAAGTTTTTGGCAGCTGCCACCAGAGGGCCCCAAAAGGGCCGAGAGTGAGAACGCCGATATCTCGGCTATTATGAGTCCGGTAAAGTTGAAACTTGGACCGAAAAATAGAGCGAAAAATTAGCTAACTTTTGATGTGTAGAAGTTTTTGGCAGCTGCCACCAGAGGGCCCCAAAAGGGCCGAGAGTGAGAACGCCGATATCTCGGCTATTATGAGTCCGGTAAAGTTGAAACTTGGACCGAAAAATAGAGCGAAAAATTAGCTAACTTTTGATGTGTAGAAGTTTTTGGCAGCTGCCACCAGAGGGCCCCAAAAGGGCCGAGAGTGAGAACGCCGATATCTCGGCTATTATGAGTCCGGTAAAGTTGAAACTTGGACCGAAAAATAGAGCGAAAAATTAGCTAACTTTTGATGTGTCGAAGTTTTTGGCAGCTGCCACCAGAGGGCCCCAAAAGGGCCGAGAGTGAGAACGCCGATATCTCGGCTATTATGAGTCCGGTAAAGTTGAAACTTGGACCGAAAAATAGAGCGAAAAATTAGCTAACTTTTGATGTGTCGAAGTTTTTGGCAGCTGCCACCAGAGGGCCCCAAAAGGGCCGAGAGTGAGAACGCCGATATCTCGGCTATTATGAGTCCGGTAAAGTTGAAACTTGGACCGAAAAATAGAGCGAAAAATTAGCTAACTTTTGATGTGTCGAAGTTTTTGGCAGCTGCCACCAGAGGGCCCCAAAAGGGCCGAGAGTGAGAACGCCGATATCTCGGCTATTATGAGTCCGGTAAAGTTGAAACTTGGACCGAAAAATAGAGCGAAAAATTAGCTAACTTTTGATGTGTCGAAGTTTTTGGCAGCTGCCACCAGAGGGCCCCAAAAGGGCCGAGAGTGAGAACGCCGATATCTCGGCTATTATGAGTCCGGTAAAGTTGAAACTTGGACCAAAAAATAGAGCGAAAAATTAGCTAACTTTTGATGTGTCGAAGTTTTTGGCAGCTGCCACCAGAGGGCCCCAAAAGGGCCGAGAGTGAGAACGCCGATATCTCGGCTATTATGAGTCCGGTAAAGTTGAAACTTGGACCAAAAAATAGAGCGAAAAATTAGCTAACTTTTGATGTGTCGAAGTTTTTGGCAGCTGCCACCAGAGGGCCCCAAAAGGGCCGAGAGTGAGAACGCCGATATCTCGGCTATTATGAGTCCGGTAAAGTTGAAACTTGGACCAAAAAATAGAGCGAAAAATTAGCTAACTTTTGATGTGTCGAAGTTTTTGGCAGCTGCCACCAGAGGGCCCCAAAAGGGCCGAGAGTGAGAACGCCGATATCTCGGCTATTATGAGTCCGGTAAAGTTGAAACTTGGACCAAAAAATAGAGCGAAAAATTAGCTAACTTTTGATGTGTCGAAGTTTTTGGCAGCTGCCACCAGAGGGCCCCAAAAGGGCCGAGAGTGAGAACGCCGATATCTCGGCTATTATGAGTCCGGTAAAGTTGAAACTTGGACCAAAAAATAGAGCGAAAAATTAGCTAACTTTTGATGTGTCGAAGTTTTTGGCAGCTGCCACCAGAGGGCCCCAAAAGGGCCGAGAGTGAGAACGCCGATATCTCGGCTATTATGAGTCCGGTAAAGTTGAAACTTGGACCAAAAAATAGAGCGAAAAATTAGCTAACTTTTGATGTGTCGAAGTTTTTGGCAGCTGCCACCAGAGGGCCCCAAAAGGGCCGAGAGTGAGAACGCCGATATCTCGGCTATTATGAGTCCGGTAAAGTTGAAACTTGGACCAAAAAATAGAGCGAAAAATTAGCTAACTTTTGATGTGTCGAAGTTTTTGGCAGCTGCCACCAGAGGGCCCCAAAAGGGCCGAGAGTGAGAACGCCGATATCTCGGCTATTATGAGTCCGGTAAAGTTGAAACTTGGACCAAAAAATAGAGCGAAAAATTAGCTAACTTTTGATGTGTCGAAGTTTTTGGCAGCTGCCACCAGAGGGCCCCAAAAGGGCCGAGAGTGAGAACGCCGATATCTCGGCTATTATGAGTCCGGTAAAGTTGAAACTTGGACCAAAAAATAGAGCGAAAAATTAGCTAACTTTTGATGTGTCGAAGTTTTTGGCAGCTGCCACCAGAGGGCCCCAAAAGGGCCGAGAGTGAGAACGCCGATATCTCGGCTATTATGAGTCCGGTAAAGTTGAAACTTGGACCAAAAAATAGAGCGAAAAATTAGCTAACTTTTGATGTGTCGAAGTTTTTGGCAGCTGCCACCAGAGGGCCCCAAAAGGGCCGAGAGTGAGAACGCCGATATCTCGGCTATTATGAGTCCGGTAAAGTTGAAACTTGGACCAAAAAATAGAGCGAAAAATTAGCTAACTTTTGATGTGTCGAAGTTTTTGGCAGCTGCCACCAGAGGGCCCCAAAAGGGCCGAGAGTGAGAACGCCGATATCTCGGCTATTATGAGTCCGGTAAAGTTGAAACTTGGACCAAAAAATAGAGCGAAAAATTAGCTAACTTTTGATGTGTCGAAGTTTTTGGCAGCTGCCACCAGAGGGCCCCAAAAGGGCCGAGAGTGAGAACGCCGATATCTCGGCTATTATGAGTCCGGTAAAGTTGAAACTTGGACCAAAAAATAGAGCGAAAAATTAGCTAACTTTTGATGTGTCGAAGTTTTTGGCAGCTGCCACCAGAGGGCCCCAAAAGGGCCGAGAGTGAGAACGCCGATATCTCGGCTATTATGAGTCCGGTAAAGTTGAAACTTGGACCAAAAAATAGAGCGAAAAATTAGCTAACTTTTGATGTGTCGAAGTTTTTGGCAGCTGCCACCAGAGGGCCCCAAAAGGGCCGAGAGTGAGAACGCCGATATCTCGGCTATTATGAGTCCGGTAAAGTTGAAACTTGGACCAAAAAATAGAGCGAAAAATTAGCTAACTTTTGATGTGTCGAAGTTTTTGGCAGCTGCCACCAGAGGGCCCCAAAAGGGCCGAGAGTGAGAACGCCGATATCTCGGCTATTATGAGTCCGGTAAAGTTGAAACTTGGACCAAAAAATAGAGCGAAAAATTAGCTAACTTTTGATGTGTCGAAGTTTTTGGCAGCTGCCACCAGAGGGCCCCAAAAGGGCCGAGAGTGAGAACGCCGATATCTCGGCTATTATGAGTCCGGTAAAGTTGAAACTTGGACCAAAAAATAGAGCGAAAAATTAGCTAACTTTTGATGTGTCGAAGTTTTTGGCAGCTGCCACCAGAGGGCCCCAAAAGGGCCGAGAGTGAGAACGCCGATATCTCGGCTATTATGAGTCCGGTAAAGTTGAAACTTGGACCAAAAAATAGAGCGAAAAATTAGCTAACTTTTGATGTGTCGAAGTTTTTGGCAGCTGCCACCAGAGGGCCCCAAAAGGGCCGAGAGTGAGAACGCCGATATCTCGGCTATTATGAGTCCGGTAAAGTTGAAACTTGGACCAAAAAATAGAGCGAAAAATTAGCTAACTTTTGATGTGTCGAAGTTTTTGGCAGCTGCCACCAGAGGGCCCCAAAAGGGCCGAGAGTGAGAACGCCGATATCTCGGCTATTATGAGTCCGGTAAAGTTGAAACTTGGACCAAAAAATAGAGCGAAAAATTAGCTAACTTTTGATGTGTCGAAGTTTTTGGCAGCTGCCACCAGAGGGCCCCAAAAGGGCCGAGAGTGAGAACGCCGATATCTCGGCTATTATGAGTCCGGTAAAGTTGAAACTTGGACCAAAAAATAGAGCGAAAAATTAGCTAACTTTTGATGTGTCGAAGTTTTTGGCAGCTGCCACCAGAGGGCCCCAAAAGGGCCGAGAGTGAGAACGCCGATATCTCGGCTATTATGAGTCCGGTAAAGTTGAAACTTGGACCAAAAAATAGAGCGAAAAATTAGCTAACTTTTGATGTGTCGAAGTTTTTGGCAGCTGCCACCAGAGGGCCCCAAAAGGGCCGAGAGTGAGAACGCCGATATCTCGGCTATTATGAGTCCGGTAAAGTTGAAACTTGGACCAAAAAATAGAGCGAAAAATTAGCTAACTTTTGATGTGTCGAAGTTTTTGGCAGCTGCCACCAGAGGGCCCCAAAAGGGCCGAGAGTGAGAACGCCGATATCTCGGCTATTATGAGTCCGGTAAAGTTGAAACTTGGACCAAAAAATAGAGCGAAAAATTAGCTAACTTTTGATGTGTCGAAGTTTTTGGCAGCTGCCACCAGAGGGCCCCAAAAGGGCCGAGAGTGAGAACGCCGATATCTCGGCTATTATGAGTCCGGTAAAGTTGAAACTTGGACCAAAAAATAGAGCGAAAAATTAGCTAACTTTTGATGTGTCGAAGTTTTTGGCAGCTGCCACCAGAGGGCCCCAAAAGGGCCGAGAGTGAGAACGCCGATATCTCGGCTATTATGAGTCCGGTAAAGTTGAAACTTGGACCAAAAAATAGAGCGAAAAATTAGCTAACTTTTGATGTGTCGAAGTTTTTGGCAGCTGCCACCAGAGGGCCCCAAAAGGGCCGAGAGTGAGAACGCCGATATCTCGGCTATTATGAGTCCGGTAAAGTTGAAACTTGGACCAAAAAATAGAGCGAAAAATTAGCTAACTTTTGATGTGTCGAAGTTTTTGGCAGCTGCCACCAGAGGGCCCCAAAAGGGCCGAGAGTGAGAACGCCGATATCTCGGCTATTATGAGTCCGGTAAAGTTGAAACTTGGACCAAAAAATAGAGCGAAAAATTAGCTAACTTTTGATGTGTCGAAGTTTTTGGCAGCTGCCACCAGAGGGCCCCAAAAGGGCCGAGAGTGAGAACGCCGATATCTCGGCTATTATGAGTCCGGTAAAGTTGAAACTTGGACCGAAAAATAGAGCGAAAAATTAGCTAACTTTTGATGTGTCGAAGTTTTTGGCAGCTGCCACCAGAGGGCCCCAAAAGGGCCGAGAGTGAGAACGCCGATATCTCGGCTATTATGAGTCCGGTAAAGTTGAAACTTGGACCGAAAAATAGAGCGAAAAATTAGCTAACTTTTGATGTGTCGAAGTTTTTGGCAGCTGCCACCAGAGGGCCCCAAAAGGGCCGAGAGTGAGAACGCCGATATCTCGGCTATTATGAGTCCGGTAAAGTTGAAACTTGGACCGAAAAATAGAGCGAAAAATTAGCTAACTTTTGATGTGTCGAAGTTTTTGGCAGCTGCCACCAGAGGGCCCCAAAAGGGCCGAGAGTGAGAACGCCGATATCTCGGCTATTATGAGTCCGGTAAAGTTGAAACTTGGACCGAAAAATAGAGCGAAAAATTAGCTAACTTTTGATGTGTCGAAGTTTTTGGCAGCTGCCACCAGAGGGCCCCAAAAGGGCCGAGAGTGAGAACGCCGATATCTCGGCTATTATGAGTCCGGTAAAGTTGAAACTTGGACCGAAAAATAGAGCGAAAAATTAGCTAACTTTTGATGTGTCGAAGTTTTTGCAGCTGCCACCAGAGGGCCCCAAAAGGGCCGAGAGTGAGAACGCCGATATCTCGGCTATTATGAGTCCGGTAAAGTTGAAACTTGGACCGAAAAAATAGAGCGAAAAATTAGCTAACTTTTGATGTGTCGAAGTTTTTGGCAGCTGCCACCAGAGGGCCCCAAAAGGGCCGAGAGTGAGAACGCCGATATCTCGGCTATTATGAGTCCGGTAAAGTTGAAACTTGGACCGAAAAATAGAGCGAAAAATTAGCTAACTTTTGATGTGTCGAAGTTTTTGGCAGCTGCCACCAGAGGGCCCCAAAAGGGCCGAGAGTGAGAACGCCGATATCTCGGCTATTATGAGTCCGGTAAAGTTGAAACTTGGACCGAAAAATAGAGCGAAAAATTAGCTAACTTTTGATGTGTCGAAGTTTTTGGCAGCTGCCACCAGAGGGCCCCAAAAGGGCCGAGAGTGAGAACGCCGATATCTCGGCTATTATGAGTCCGGTAAAGTTGAAACTTGGACCAAAAAATAGAGCGAAAAATTAGCTAACTTTTGATGTGTCGAAGTTTTTGGCAGCTGCCACCAGAGGGCCCCAAAAGGGCCGAGAGTGAGAACGCCGATATCTCGGCTATTATGAGTCCGGTAAAGTTGAAACTTGGACCAAAAAATAGAGCGAAAAATTAGCTAACTTTTGATGTGTCGAAGTTTTTGGCAGCTGCCACCAGAGGGCCCCAAAAGGGCCGAGAGTGAGAACGCCGATATCTCGGCTATTATGAGTCCGGTAAAGTTGAAACTTGGACCAAAAAATAGAGCGAAAAATTAGCTAACTTTTGATGTGTCGAAGTTTTTGGCAGCTGCCACCAGAGGGCCCCCAAAAGGGCCGAGAGTGAGAACGCCGATATCTCGGCTATTATGAGTCCGGTAAAGTTGAAACTTGGACCAAAAAATAGAGCGAAAAATTAGCTAACTTTTGATGTGTCGAAGTTTTTGGCAGCTGCCACCAGAGGGCCCCAAAAGGGCCGAGAGTGAGAACGCCGATATCTCGGCTATTATGAGTCCGGTAAAGTTGAAACTTGGACCAAAAAATAGAGCGAAAAATTAGCTAACTTTTGATGTGTCGAAGTTTTTGGCAGCTGCCACCAGAGGGCCCCAAAAGGGCCGAGAGTGAGAACGCCGATATCTCGGCTATTATGAGTCCGGTAAAGTTGAAACTTGGACCAAAAAATAGAGCGAAAAATTAGCTAACTTTTGATGTGTCGAAGTTTTTGGCAGCTGCCACCAGAGGGCCCCAAAAGGGCCGAGAGTGAGAACGCCGATATCTCGGCTATTATGAGTCCGGTAAAGTTGAAACTTGGACCAAAAAATAGAGCGAAAAATTAGCTAACTTTTGATGTGTCGAAGTTTTTGGCAGCTGCCACCAGAGGGCCCCAAAAGGGCCGAGAGTGAGAACGCCGATATCTCGGCTATTATGAGTCCGGTAAAGTTGAAACTTGGACCAAAAAATAGAGCGAAAAATTAGCTAACTTTTGATGTGTCGAAGTTTTTGGCAGCTGCCACCAGAGGGCCCCAAAAGGGCCGAGAGTGAGAACGCCGATATCTCGGCTATTATGAGTCCGGTAAAGTTGAAACTTGGACCAAAAAATAGAGCGAAAAATTAGCTAACTTTTGATGTGTCGAAGTTTTTGGCAGCTGCCACCAGAGGGCCCCAAAAGGGCCGAGAGTGAGAACGCCGATATCTCGGCTATTATGAGTCCGGTAAAGTTGAAACTTGGACCAAAAAATAGAGCGAAAAATTAGCTAACTTTTGATGTGTCGAAGTTTTTGGCAGCTGCCACCAGAGGGCCCCAAAAGGGCCGAGAGTGAGAACGCCGATATCTCGGCTATTATGAGTCCGGTAAAGTTGAAACTTGGACCAAAAAATAGAGCGAAAAATTAGCTAACTTTTGATGTGTCGAAGTTTTTGGCAGCTGCCACCAGAGGGCCCCAAAAGGGCCGAGAGTGAGAACGCCGATATCTCGGCTATTATGAGTCCGGTAAAGTTGAAACTTGGACCAAAAA